>JAAGKR010003235.1:9097-76597 GCA_011419295.1 Clarias macrocephalus
GGGCCTTATAGCTTCACATGTACTTATATCAATGGCCCTAATTTTTTAATGCAATTTGTTCAGCAGAAAAGCAAGTTAAAAGTTTGTGTGTGTGTGTGTGTGTGTGTGTGTGTGTGTGTGTGTGTGTGTGTGTGTGTGTGTGTGTGTGTGTGTGTGTGTGTGTGTGTGTGTGTGTTTTGTAACTTTTGGGAAGACCTTTCAGAAAGGGGCTTCCGAGTGGCGCAGTGGTAAATTGCTCGCCCTATCATCCGGGGATTGCGAGTTTGATCCCCGGGTGATGCTGTTACCTCTCACAGCTGGAGGTCTAGAGAGAGCTGATTGGCCGAGCTCTCTCGGAGGGGAGGGATGAGAGGTACTTAGTGCTCACACATTAATCACGGCTCTACGGCCAATCAAGGGCGTCCGTGAGCTCACGCGAGCGGAAGGAGCGGGTAGCGTTGTCCTCCGAGTGTGTTACGCCGCCCCCAACGGTTCGTGAGTGAGCGGTTTGAAAAGATGCGGTCGGCTGCCGTCACGTGGTTTGGAGGAAAACACGTGATAGTCTTTGGCCCTCCCGGCTGAGTGGTAGTAGTAGCCTTAATGTGGAGCCCTCTAGTGATGGGGAGGAATTGGACACGACTAAATTAGGGAGAGAATCGGGGAAAAATAACGATTTTAATACATATACACTTTCATAGGTGGCACTCCTGGATCCAAACCTTAAATGAAAAGTATGTATCATAAATCATAAAATTTCACCATTTCATCATAAAGAGTAACAATAATATTATTTTCACACAAACATACTCTATAATATGATGTTCCAGAGCTGCTACGTTACCCTGAGAATCCAGTAACAGTAATTCACAATCAATGCTTTATCAGGGATGTCAGGGGACTTGAGAAAACTTTTGTAAAAAGGTCATACAGATTTTCCAGATTCATTAAAATGTCTTTTTTTTTTTTTTTGGCATTTCTTTAGGTAAGAGTCAGCATCTAATCAGAAAAGAGAGAAAATGAAGTGTCAGAGCATGAGAGAGTCAATAAGGAAAATAAATTTAAGTGTGATGGAGTTTGTATTTTCTTATATTACAGTCAAGGTATCTACTTGATTTACTTTATAACTGATGCTAGAAATCATGGTGATCTGATTTATTCATGTTGGGAAATTTGCAGTTATACAGTTGCAAACATGTTTTAGCTAAAAAGATAATAATTAGTTGTGCTATTGGTCCTAATACTCCTGTATTAGAATACCTGCAGCTTCTTATTATCCTCTTATACCCTTAGATTTGTGAGTACTTGGACAAAACTGCATACTCCCATACTAACCAGTAAAAGAAACAAGTTACCAAGTTTATAAGACACTGTTTGGAAGCCTTAAATTTCACTGATTAGTAATGAAGCTTACAGAACTGGCTACTTAAAAAAAAAAAAAAAACGATTGATATTTTATTACCATGTTGCTTCTTTTTAGATCACAGGAGAGGAGGTGCCGCACAATCCGCAATGGTCATCTGCACTTCAAATTTATGTGCATGTACAGTTCCTTCTCGTGCTCGTCGTTTACAACAACTTATTTGCAACAGAACATGTAAGTAACACAACTATACTGTACATGTCACAACGAGTGAAATTTCCTTGGTTTACTTTAAATGTTGATGGCAGAATGACTAACATTCAGTCCTTCCCTTTGCTAAAAGCTTTTATGTCCATGCAAATCTTTCTTTGTCTTTAACATTTCATTCATAGCGTTTAATTTGCACCGTTTTTAATACTTTAACACATGGCCTGTTATCAAACCGCAGTCAAACTTGGGCCTTCCCTCTAATTATCTCAGTTGCATGGCATTTCAAAACTGTGCATGGACGGATTCTTTTAAGCAACCTTTGCCTATTATTTTCTATCTTACTCCACCTCCTCAACAAAAAAAACCCAGGGACTATGCTTCCCCGTTGATATCGCTGGAAGAGTGCGTTCCCCAGGCATAGCTTTGGTTAGCCAAACTTTATGGTCCCACCCTACTTCCCTGCTGAAATGAAACAGCCAGTGGTTCTGTGATTCCTACCTTATTGGTGTTCTCTCTATGGTGCCTCGCTGAGAAATCTTGAAATCTATTTTTCCCCCTCCCCTCTCGTCACCAACCAATAAAACAGCTGCCGGTGGTCCAACAACCAATACAAACGTTCTAGGAGCCAAGTCAACCATTTCACATCGCCTGAAAAGCCTTCCTGTTGCATCCATCAGCCTTTCCAGAGAAAATAACTAAGTAATGCCCTTGGGCCAAGCAATAAATAATGTCCAAGTGTGTATTTATACCTCTATGTACCATGCACATTTATTTGCACTGACAAGTGATGCTACAGCACAGCTAAGTGGTACTTCAAAGCTAGAATAACATTTATTTTTAGGACTTGGTGAGTTACCTCTCAACTACATCACCCATGTAAGACTATCAGTCTTGTTAGTTGTTTGACTTACTTTTAATTATTGAGGTTGCACAAACTTACCACTGACTACGTAACTCAGCAAAACTAACATTGGAGATTAAGGTTCACTTTGTTGTGCAGAAATGAATAGTAGTAAGGACAATAATGTTAGTAACTTAATCTTAGCAGCTTTGGGAGGAGTAGAAACACCAACACTAAAGTTGGATTGTTACTGCAGTGACTAAGAAAACACCCAGATGTTTTAATGTTTTCTACACTCCGGCTTAGTGTTATTGTTGAAATAGGATAGTGGGACAAATTAGAAATTAGCATGTTGAAAGAACTTTAAAAACATAAGCCAGACCTTGGAACTGGCTCGCAGTGTTTTTACAAAGTTCCCTCTGAGACATGGGTAATGTCACACTTTGGTAATTCAAAATATTGCACAGTCCTATCAATGATTTTATAGAAGCTAAGCATGTGATGTGGTTCATGTATGAGAAGCCACAATGCCTTCATGGTTTAGCTCCTCTGTGGGGGTTTATCCTAACTTTATGATTAAATATAAAGTTAAAATTTAACTCTATCCAGCTGGCATCTATATTGTGTAGGGCTGCAGGGGCCTGGAGATGCACATGGCATGGCACATGCATACTATGGCACCAGGCATGGTACAGCTTGGATGGGGTGACAACCCACTGCAGGCCACGCACACACACACGCACACACGCACACACACACACACACACACACACACACACACACACACACACACACACACACACACACACACACACACACACACATGTTGTTTAAAATACTACTACTACTACCAATAATAATAATAATAATGATACCAACCTAAGATTGTAACTTTACAACAACAACAAAATGTGCCATAATACCAGCACAGTACAGTATATATACAGAATGGACAGCTCAGCTGCACTACATGTGGTCAGTTTTAAATGAGAGTCTAACCTTTGAGGACTTGCACTGGACCCAAGAGAGAAATATTTTCAAAGGCTCTGCGTACAAGGTTTAGAGAGCAAACATTCACCAAATGTCAGCCATGTATCCATAACGTTTTCTCATATAGCAGAGGGAGGGCTATGCACCTTGTGATTAGAGGTCAAACCATATTAGCGGCAGTCGTCTGTGCACTCATTTTCATTGGTCTCCTCAGTACCAACCCTAATAGGATATTCGCTGATTAGTTTACATTATAAGGGTCAAAAACTCAAGGACACAAGGCTGTCGGTGGGATTTCAAAGTGAAACTGAACAACTGAATTGACATTTATGGGTGTTGTATTGAGAGCCATTTGTTCTTGCTTTTTTTTCTCTAGATGCTGTCACAGACAACTGTTCTCCTTATCACTGGATACATATTACTCACCCTTAGCAGTCTTGGATATATAATAGAGCAAAGGTACTGAGTACAGTTTTTTGATGCTTCTTGTAAATCAAACTTTTTTGAAAAAATGTCACGTGTACAGCATTATGATACTTGTAAATTATACATCTTTGTCAATTCTGTAGCCAATAAGAGCAAGATGACTACAGTTAGAACTTTTGAAAAGTGAACAAGCACTTTTTTTCTTTGGATTTTTACCACTTGGCCTGAAACCTCATGTGTCACCTCAAAGATTGATTTTGGATCTGTTTTGCATTTGTATCCATCTGGATTCCTTCCAAGTCAAGGTTCTGTTGTCCAATTCCTTTTTTTAACACATGGTAGATAATAGTTACATCCCTTATTGTTCTTATGGTAAGATAAATGTATCTTATATTTCGTGAAAAATTTCTTTGCATTTGGTCAAGTTTTGGGTAGTTACTTACTTGTGCCTGATATTGTTAGTTACTCCACTTCAGGTCAAACTGGGACTTGTGATGAAATTTCTCATGAATTAAGTGGTAAAACCATTTGACATTTACAGAGGACTTCAAGCACAGTACGATGCTGAGACTCAATAAAACATTAGAATGGTACAAACTTTTTATAGAAGGCCCAAAGCACACTTATATCACTTATCATTTGGATGAACAGTCAGTAAGTGAAATGCCTGGTCCTTGAAAATCGTCGGGTAACTTGTCTCCAACTTATGGGACCTATACACAACTTGCGCATTACATGAACAGTCGGGTTCATGTAATGTGCAAGTTGTGTGTATAGTTTCCATAAGTTGGAGATAAGTTGGAGTCAGCTACATACAGCCCTGACCTTGGCTCCAAGCCATTTACGCAAGTTTGGGTCAATAAAGGTGTTCCTGGGAGGCCGGCATTTTAGACTTGAAGCCTCACTTTGACTTGAACACCCATGTCGAAGGCTTTGTGTCTTTGAAAAGGGACAGAATACAAATCTACTTTAACAGACACAAATAGATATATGAATAGGAAGCATATTATGCAGTTGAGCAGTTTTTACTTTTATGCAGGTGCAGTTAAATGTTAATTACCATAGACCGTCTTGCCTGGTCCAAGTTATGGTGGTTTAAAAGAAGTTAATAAAGTGTTTATATTATGGAAAATAAAACGACCTATTTTAGCTAGACGATTTTGGTTTGCATTCAGGTTAAATTTTGCATGCAATTGCAATGGAACAAAATGGATCTTTATGATGTTGTATATTGTTCTTTTTTTGCAGTCCTAATGTCGCTCTATGGGAGACATTACGCTGCCTATTAATGTTGGCACTCCAGAGATTCGGTTATATCAGCTTTATGGTGCCTCAACTGGATCTTGCAACAGAGGTAAATGATTTAAATGTTTTCTATAAAATAGATGAGACACCATAGACATATTTTATTTGTGACAAATTACACAAATTATATACATAAACAATGCTACAACATAAGTCGCTGTCAAACTAGATGGCTCTAATTAATGTAACTGTAAGTGGCTGGTGGTTTCTTAATGGTGGGTGTGGGTTTTGCGAGTGTGTGGTTCAGCAATAAAGCAGTATAGATGAAGCATATCAACACACAGCATGCAGTCCATTATTCTGTCTGAGAGTGTGCATCAGAGAGACTGTGTGTGTGTGTGTATGTGTGTGTGTGTGTGTGTGTGTGTGTGGTTGTGACCTGACACCAGGGCCCACTACACACCGCAATGATGTATAACCCCAGATGCCTGGCCCAATTGACCATAAAATTGCCATGTGTTCCTGACTCTCGCGACAGAGCTATGCATTGCGAGTGACCCCTCATTACTACTCCAGCACCTCTAACCCTCCATCTCTCCTTCCCTTCATTTCTCTTTCCCATTTTATTCATTTCTTTCCCCGCCCATGCTTAGAGTGGAGGCAACACTTCTGGAATCAATTAGCTCTGTCTGTAGCTAACTGGAGAGAGCTGATGAGATTTACACATGAGAGTAAAAATTGTTCCTTTTGTGTGTGCGACCGTACATCTGTAGACGTAGGTGCTAAAACGCCCACGTTTTTTTCCCCCTAAAGATCGGAAAAGAATAAAAGAGTCTGACTCGGAGAAAAGTTCCCACATGCTGTATGGAGAAATCGATCTTTTATTTTTGCGTGAAGACAAAAGCAACATTTGTTTTTGCCAGAACAAACACGCTGTATTGTTCTTAAAAAATAATAAATAAATAAATAAATAAATAAATAAATAAATAAATAAATAAATAATTGGAAAGAATGTTAAAGAGTGATTAAATACATTTCTAAAGTGTTCTTGAGATATTGGTGTTATATGAAATATGGAACCAGTGTTTTGTGAGCAGATCTCTTCCAGACAGAGCCAAAAGTTTTGACTGGCTTGTACCCTTCCAGCTGCTCTCACTGCATACTGTACAACAGGTAGTACTGCTATGGTACATAGCGTACACTAGTATGGTAAGATATGGGAGAAACCCTTTTAGACAACTCTGTAAATCACTGCAAACCGTTTTGTTTAAGCTCAATGATTCTGCACTGTAGTGAGAAAACTTCCCTTCGTACATGGAGCAGGTGCAAACATGCCAGTATGTTGGCGTCACTTCTGAGGATAGATCCGTCATTTCAAGGCGTGTGGTCTGCTGTGTCATATCTGCTGTTCTGATGCCAAAGCAGGGGCATTGCCTAAAAATGAAACATCTGTAGCTTTAAATATAACAAATGTTCTGTTTCACTATTTATATTCAAATATATTAAAGATTAGTTTTATATGTCAAAGATTAATTTAGAACATTCGTCTAAAGCTTAACCTTTAGAAAAGCTTACGAATCTGACAATTCCTCAACAAAAAACTGCTATAATGTGTGAATCCATTATATTTCTTCTCAAGGCTTAGGCTTTTGAGAATGATTTAAGAATTCTGTATTAGTAATTGTGAAATAATGTCTGTCATATATCACAAGCAGTACAGTTGAAGCCTATCTTGAGATATATGGTGGCGTTTAAAGCACAGGCTGGTATTCGTTATTACGAAAGCTCCTTGTTAAAGCAGCAGGTTTTTGCCCGTAAACTCAGGTGGCGAGGTCACACACCCAGCGCACGTGCACACCTGTCGCTTGCACTCTTATATTTATGCCCACACACACACGATTTCACACGTTTACCCGCACACACTTGCATTTTGTAGAGCTATATGGGTTTGCCTGAACTGTGGATAGGTGATGTCACACATGGCTGAGGGTTCAGGATATGAGACGTTCCAGACATTGCATGCCTAACAGTAATTAAGGGAGCTTCTCTCCAGACTCGGAGTGTGAGCTCATAGCAATTTAAGAGGAGCGCTAATAAAAATACACCTGTCTCTGAAAACAGTCTTGACGTCTCTTTTCTCCCAAGAACAATTTTCACCTTTTGCCTCACTCAGTATTCCATTTTGATTAAAAAAAAAATAAATAAAAAAATAAACTTATAGAGTTCTCATATATACAAAAATCCCATACTATAGTGCAGTGATGGAAAATCAGTACATCAAAAGCATCATGCGGGGCTAGACATCACTACAGGTTAATAATGTTCCTTCCTGAGTTCTTTCCATCTTTTTTAATTAAAGATAATATTTATGCACCTCGTTTCTCGAGGGAGGAAAATGATTATACGTTTAAAGGTAAAAAAGGTTATGAAAATATTATCAAGGGCACGCCATTCAAAAGCAGCACCCAGCACGGCATGGCCTTATCTTTACACAGCACCTGACAGACTTCATGCAAAAGTGAAAGGTTTGAATGGATGAACATTAGCATTGATGTATTAATCCAGTGAGGAAGTGCCATGAACAACATTAAATGTAAAGCAAGTATGATTGCAACCCGGATACACTACTGTAAGTATCTAGAGAATAGAATATTGCTTCAGCTCCATCGAGAGGAATCTTTATATCACTTTTTGGGAACATTTGGCTGTTTTTTGCTATGTCCAGTACTGTGCAAAAGTCTTGAGCCACCCCTCAAAACTAAACTGAATTCAATTAAAGGAATAGAAACAAATGTTTGACTGTGAGCAGCTACAAAGTGCCTAAGAATACGATTTAAACATTGGTGCATCACATTCAGCATCGCCAGTATAGTGGTCACCGTCTAATCACCGGCCTCATCATCTGTCATCATCTGCACCTGTTTTTTACTGCTTTATGCCTTGAGTAGATTTTTTTTTTTTTATTTTTTTGTTGCTTGAATGATTCATAGGTCACTGTGTGGCTTAACAAACAAAAAGTATTTCTCTGTAACTGGTCAGATAGAGGAACTGGACAGAAATCAAAGCCAAAAAAACATGCCAAAAACGAGAGCCAAAAAATGATTCAGGAAGCCTTGAGAACGATTCCTCAAGACTATATTAAAAATACAAGAAAGTCTGGTTCTTTGGAAGTAAAATCTGAAAAAACGATGGGTGGCTCAAGATTCAGGCACAATACTGTATATATTTAATATATCGAAAAATATTTTGTTTTTAATTAATAAGGCTAATGATTTAAAGGGTTTGATTTAGATATTAATTATTATGCCATTGGGGTAGAGTAATACAAACAAACGTGTGTGTGTGTGTGTGTGAGCGAGACCAACCATCAGGGAGCTCGGGCCACAGGTTTAGCATGCTAAGCCACCCGCTGTAGGTCCCTTACAAGTCCCACAGGAGCCATCCATCTTTGTCTTTCTTTCAGGAATCCATCTGAAGTGGTTTACATAGCGTCTAGAGAGACGTGTATGTCGTGGCCGCGGCCTCCTTCATTACTGCATCAAAGTGCTGCGGGGCTAATTTGGCCCAAAGCGCAGCTTCAGAGAGCTGCTGCTCATGTGGGGGGACTTTGAGACCTTGATCCATATAATATAAAACTCAACTTGGCTTTCAAAATAGTTCCCACTTTCTTCTTAACAACAGTCTATGATCTGGGAAGCTATAACTAGCACATGCTATAAAGCTCCTGGGCTTCCAGTTTTTACCCGGCTGACTGTGTGAGTGAGGGAGTGAGTGTCATTTCTACACGCCTGACAGGCAACAGGATGACAGCATGATGCCGTGCCGCTCATAAAGTGCATGATGAGATCTTGGTTTATATCTTCAGTTGGTAAATCTTTTCAATCAGAAATCAGTATCAAAATGATGTAGAGGAGACTTAAATTGTTATTATTATTATTATTATTATTTTTTTTTTTTTACATGTACTATAATTCAACTTACATAACCACTCCAAAAACAACTGTGTTTTCCAATCTGGTCTCTTTTCCCCTAAATGTTTATTTACCATCTATCTATTTTGGTAGAATGATTTCTTGTAATTTTCAGCCTAATTTCAGTGAAAATTAAGTTCTAAATCTGTATAATTTGTCTGTTGTCAGAAATGGGAATACATTTTTAGAGGATCTAATTTCTGGTTGTCTGTGGTATATGGATACCGCAGAACCTTCAGAAAAGTGTAATTAACCAGAATTAGTTTTTAGTGGTACTCTGGTTTTTAGTGTGTGGTTTAGAATAGTCTCTGTCTCGTGGCAAGTTCAAGAAATATACTTTTCGAATTTCTAGTTTTCAATATCATTATAAGGAGTTAGTTTCAAGTTTTTTTTTTTCCATAATTTTCTCAGTTGAGGAATCATGTTGGAATTTCAGTCCATTATAATCGCACATGTAGTACAGATGTGGTGATTAGGGATTAGGTTGGATTAATATCTTTAATCCAACAGAGGAATCCACATTTGTGTGTGTGTGTGTGTGTGTGTGTGTGTGTGTGTGTGTGTGTGTGTGTGTGTGTGTGTGTGTGTGTGTGTGTGTGTGTGTTGGCTGTTCATGTGCATAGAATAGGATGGAAACTTCCTATTATGAGCTATATATCACTGAGCTGACAGTAGTGCTTCAGTCCTGTTTTCCTTTCACTCAGCAGCTTCTCTAGAGGCTCTCAGCTGAACAGGAGTTCACCATTTATTCTGCACATTTTTCTTTATCTTCTTTGTGTGTGTGCATGTGTGTGTGTGTGTGTGTGTGTGTGGGTGTGTGTGTGTGTGTGTGTGTGTGCATGTTTTGCATGGATGTGTGCAAATGTTGATTGTGTATCTTTGAGATATTTAGCATGAACACAAACAATGGCCATTACTATAGAAATGTTGGTATTTGTCTCAGCCCTTTGTGTTAAAGCAGGGCTACGAAACACATGCCGAATATATAAAATATGCAAAATGCGGTGATATAAAAAATAACATATGCATTTCACCAATCGGTAGGTGCCCTTATCCAAAGCAACTTACATTTTTATCTGATTATACTGTACATCAGAGCTATTGATTGTTAAGGGCCTTTCCCAAGGGCCCAACAGGAGCAACTTAGTAGCCGTGGTGGGGTTTGAACCTTATCCACTGAGCTACTCTGCACTGCAATCAGAACGGTCAGAAAAAAAATATTGTTATATATTATTTCATAGGGGAAATGAAGGCATTCTGTCTCTCAACAAGTCCAGCAACACCAGCCAATAGTGAGCATCTGTGAGCTCATGTATGAGAGGGAGGGCAGATAGTGAATGTCTTACACTGTCCTGTAATATGGCATGTTTGGTATATATGTGGTCGGGTGACTTTATGTGTCTCAAAGAATTAAAATGTTGACTTACCCCAGTTTGATAACTGTTGTATGATGGAAAGGGCTGTCTGGTGTTGAGAACTGGAGAGAATAGGGAGAAAATAAAAGGGAAATGATAAAAAAAAAATGCTCAGACTTTTTTTTTCTCCGTAGCTCTTCAAACTTGGAGCATTTTAGCCATGATTTGTTTTGCAGTTTTTTTATAAACATATATAAGGCTCAAGATTGTTGAATGTCCTTTTTTTCAGCACAAAATAGGCAATATGATGAACTGAATTTTAGTCAATTTTAACTAATTATACAAACATGACTGAGCAAAAAAAATTAAATATGAGTTGCACAGGCACAAAGAAATCACACAGATACACACTATCATGTTTTTGTTTTTGGTTGTTTTTGGTTGTTTCTATGGCTAATAATGCAAATTTTGAGAATTCTACATTTTTGTGACTTCCCATATTCTGGTCGTGGTAAAATTTACATGTTATAAAATTATTAATAATAACTTTCATTTGACATATCCAAAGACCCAAATGCATTGTTTGCATCTTTCTGAAGACTAATCATTTCTCTAATGATTTCTGCTTGGACTTCTTTAAATACACCATTTTTTGTTTCCATTCACAAGCAGCGGTGCCTTTCTTTTTTTAAACCTGTAAGTCCGTGCTGGGTGGATTCAGGTAGTGAGGGGTCAGGAATCACAGGGACATTCCAAGCTCTGCGTCTCTGTCTCTCATTCTCTCCGAGGGAAACAGCTGGAGAGCTCAGAGGAAACTCTCATTCTTTCCCATCAGAGGAGAGGAGTTGTGATGGACAGGATTCGCTTTTGGCTCGAGTTAAGAACGCGGATGTAGTTTATGGGCTAGAACACAGGGGAGGAGCGGCGGTTCCACCCGGGACAATTTTTGGCAGAAACCCCTGGCTTCATTCCTCAGTGACCAGCACCATTAACCTCATGACACAGAGCTGTTGCATCATGGGAGATTCTTTGGCCTTGATGTTGAGCCTTTATTATTATTCTTTTTTTCTCTTAAAAGCCTACTTTTACATGGTGATTGTTAGAGATATACATTTTGAGTGTGAAGGATTGGTAACTTTATACCTGTGTGGTCACTTTATGATCATGATCATGTTCATCTACAGTATGTGGTGCCCTTTTTTCAGTTACACTAAGTTTTGATAATTGTGTTAATCTGTTTGCACAGCAGGAATTCTGACAGAATGATTGAATGTTTCATGCTAATATTTTTTGACAAGATTTTGACCTAAAAAACTTTCCATGCAGGTTTTGGCTTCTCTTTCTGCAATCTACTGGGCGCTGCAGTGTTTCACCAAGCTTGCTAAGAAGGAGAAAAGTCACTGAACGTGAGCTAATTGAGAAACACGAAATGCGCCTCGTTTCTGCAGCATCCTGACTTGTCCAAGTTCTATAATTAAAAGATTAACTACCTAACAAATTACCTAACAAATACTATCTATTGTGGAGTGGAATTTATTTGTTTTTGGAGGTTTTAACTGTATATTACTGAATGTGCAGACTATTTCTTACATATGCATTAAGGGACATGATATTATCTACTACTACCACTATTACTACTGCTACTACTACTACTAATAATATAAGATTTGAATAAAATATCATCAGTAGAGTTTACATGTAGAAAACTAAACAAAATATACTCTATAGCCGAAAATATGTGGACACTTCACCATAACACCCTTACGTAAGCCTTCCTATTGCCTAACTATTATATAGAATGCTATTGCATGCTTTAGTGATGTCCCTTCAATGGAACAAAGTTTCTCAAACCTGTTCCAGCATAACACTACCCCTGCGCAGAAGTGTAAAAATGGGGAATGCAATACATGCATGCATGGGGTACGATGCAAGGGTGGTGCCAAATCATTGAAGGAAAAAAAAAAAAAAGACCTGACCCTGTGGTCAACTTGTCACGTCACAGAAGTTAAAATAGAGAAAGAAACCATGATGGGCGCAGTATAGTAAAGAAACGATAAAATGAGAAAGCTGTGAGCTTGCATGTCAAAGTCATCGTTCCCTCTTATTTCTTTAATACATTTTTCACCTCTGTGCACAGTTTAGTGATACTTTACGTGCTCAGTTAATATAAAGGTACAGGTGAAAGCCAGGGATGCACCTCCTTTCCCTAAAAATGCAGAGCATGTGTCAGGTTATATCATGTCTCAGGGTAAATTCACTTACTTTTTACCCCTGGTGTCCCCTGAGATGGACATGTTGTTTAACACATTTGCATGTTATGTACTTGTTATGTTAGGGTATCTATATATCCTAAGATTTATCAACCATGTAGCCATGCTAATAATATGTATATATGTATAACTTAACAACTTTTCTATATTAACTAGTGCTTAGCATTATTAGGGGAAAAAAAGGTTAAATATTTCATAAACAGTCTATAAATCTCAATTTGCAACTTAAAACAGTATAAATAAATACGTTTATTTTATATATTATAATTAATAAATATTCCTCTATGATTATAGATATTATGACACATATTAGCACAATTGCCAACATGTTTTTAAAAGAAAAAGGGTATACTGTAATGAAGCAGCAAAGATTTTTTACAAGAACTCACAAGAACTGCGGTACATTATAAGGATGCCTCCATCAACAAGTCTAGTCCTGATAATACTTACAGTATGCCTCAAACATGCTAAAAACCTCCGTCAAACAAGAAGAAAGCTATTGATTTACATATTTGACCTTACTTTGACTTTGACCCTGTTTGGATCTACTCTATCAGAATTTAATCATCTGCTGGTCACAGTGTTAATTCCATATATAAACATTAAATTATTGATTTCAAATAAATCAGACTAATTAGATGGAGACATAGACAAACCTTTGGGATTTGATGTTGCAAACCCCTCATGAAATAGATAGTTGCATCCCTGCCACTGTTCACGTATTGAGGCCAATAAAGTCAAGATGTGAAAAGGTTGGTGTGGAAGAACTTGAGTGGCCCTGAACTCAACCTCACTGGCACACCCCAGGCCTCCCTGCCTGACATCAGTGCTTACCAATGCTTGTGTGGTGAATGAACACAAATCCTACCAGCTACACTCCAAAATCTAGTGGAAATCCTTCCCAGTGGAGTGAAAGTTATTATAACAGCAACGGGGGGACTACATCTACCCAAACATGTGGGCATGATTAGTAAGATGTCTACATTTGGTATTTCTGTCAAAATAGTGTATTTCTGATAAACGTTTATTATTAAGATGGACCTGGGACATCAGATTGGACTGATTTAATCTAAGTGAAATAAGGAGAGAAAAATTAAATTCTGATGACTAAAATAATGTGAGTGGCACATTTACACAAACTGTTCAACTGATTTTTTTTTTTAATGTTTTCATTATCATTTGCATATGTTTTATAAATGTGTTATTTACTAGCTTTTTATTACTTTAATAATTTTAACAAATTTATATTAAATTTATATTATGTTTGTTATTTATGATTTAATACGTCCACATTTAATAATAATTCCTATCCAACCTTCAGCTTAAACATCTACATTTTTATTAGCTTTGTAAACGATTTGTAACATAAATACCACAATTGCATAGCACAGTGTCATAATGTACAGTCTTGTGCTAAAAAAAAGACTCCTCACACTGTTTCATTCTAAAAACAAAAATTTGTTAAGGTACATTATTATACTACATACATATATATGTTAATTATGCATTAGACATCTTTTTTTGTCTCCCTTGGGTAGCGGTGATAACCTCCGAATTGTATTTATTTTAATTGTAACATTGCATACTACCCATTCTACTTGTTGTTTACAATGTAATGTTATTATAAATATACTTGTTTACTGCCTCTTTGAAAATAAATTGTTGGATCCATTGTACTTTTTGGCTTTTTCTTCAGTACATTTGATTGTACAACTGTGTAACCGACCACAAGGTGGCATTAAAACTACTTTTAATTCATATTGAAGGGAAAACAGAGTGAAATACACATCGAAATGTCGCTTATGTTACAGACAGCACAGCAGATGACCAAAAAATAAAAAAATAAAAAATTATAATCATGGGTGCAATCATGTATAAAACAAGCGTCCATCATTCCCACAGCTATAAGCCAAAATAAATCTAAAACCCTTTTATGACTCTGTCCATTTCTGAATGACCAAATTATTGTTAAAATAAATCTTCCCTAAATGTAGCGTCAACTGTTATTTGAGACAAACTGAAAACATGGAAGCACAATTAGAATACAGACAAACAATTACATCATCATCCAGTCCAGTGTAATAGATTATCAAAGGCTTTTTAACATGTTTTTCTTTTTACCAAGTCATTTACTGTGATTACAGCAATTCTAATATAATACATCTTTCATAACAGTTTTGGGAAGAACTTAACATCATTAGATTGGATCTTGAAAGCTCCAAGGATAAAATTCTGCCAAACTAAGACTCATTGGCCTCATTTGGCGGACATTTTATAGAATACAAACCAAGTGTTGATTTTTCAGTGAACTACTGCAAGAAGACATTCCCCCCCCCCCAATCCCTAAAAAAAAAAAAAAAAAATCTAAAGTGCTGATTAACTGTGCAAAACAAATCAGAAAAAAGAGAGAGGGGGGTACTGTTATTTACTATATACAGTACATATGTATTAATAAAGCATTGTTCTAAATATTCATGCAGGTAGCAATCATGGTGAAGGAGATCACATTATTAAACAACCTTTACGTGGAAACTACAGGGCCACGGCATAGACATTTAACATGCCTGTCAGGACAACTGGTTTGATAAAATACAAGTGGAAAGGTCAGGGAGCTATAACTAATCACCCCTGGACTGAGCACTGCATAAAATTTCACAATCCTAGTTTGGAACATACACAATAAACTGAATTGTAATCTATTCTGTCCATGCACCCCATTCAGTGTAGGTAAATTAGCAATGATTAATTTGTTTCTAGAGTAGTGTGTGTGTGTGTGTGTGTGTGTGTGTGTGTGTGTGTGTGTGTGTGTGTGTGTGTGTGTGTGTGTGTGTGTGTGTGTGTGTGTGTGTGTGTGGCTCATTGACTAATGTTCAACTCAGGGTGTATTTCCACTTCGCTTGATAGGCTTCATCCGAAATCCAAAATCCAAAATCACTTATGGACATAAGTTTTTAGACTCAAACATGACCTTTTTTAACATTTGATGCAACTTTTATTGCACATGACTTAACAGAAGGAAATCCCTGCAATGAGATTTAACAACTCTAATAGCATTTGTCTGTGCAGCCATAGGATGTTTTTACTGGTGTTACTTTAATTTCTCTGCTCTCATTTTCCTCCTGACAGAAATGCAGGCTGCAGACAGAAAAAGCAGTTACTCCAGCTGTGTAATTGTTATCAGTGTAGCAGATACAGTATGTACCTCAGATTGCTCTCTTTAGTTTAATTAGCCTCCCAATGTGGTTCCCATCTTCCGCTTGTATGCTTTTACAGGTGAAAATTATCCCTGCTTTTATCTCCGTCTGCCTGTATATTCCTCTAATTCTCTGCGCTGTACACTGAGAATAAACTCTGATGAGTTTCTGCAGTGTCCATGTCCTAAACCTGTATTTCCTTTTCTCTACTAAGCACTGGACATCCTGTTAATCTAGAGCAACACAATTCTAAACATTATTTTAAAGGTCTTGATGTTTTCATGTAAGCTATGTAAGAAATTATGGAAATTATTTCAGGATAATGAAAAACAAAAGCTGGAGATCCAGGTAGCAGGTAGAAGTCATACATACATACTGTAGAAAAAAAAATCACAAAGATCAAATAGCTTCAGGATGTCAATCACCCCTTGACTGAGCACTGCATACAATTTCACAATCCTATTTTGGAATATACACAATAAACTGAATTGTAATCTATTCTGTCCATGCACCCCATTCAGTGTAGGTGGCATTAGCTTTGTAGAACTTGTTTCTAGAGGGGTATATGTGTGTGACTCATTGACTAATGTTCAACTCAGGGTGTATTTCCACTTCTCTTGATAGGCTTCATCCGAAATCCAAAATCCAAGTTTTTAGACTAAAAAAAAAAAAAAAAAAAAAAAACACAAAGATCAAACAGCTCTATATTTAATATAAATATGGTTTCTAAAGCCATTGGCTTTAAATTCCGACCCAAAGCCCAAACCCCAGCCACTGGATGCAGTGACGGTCCCAAGCCCGGATAATATGGGAGGGTTGCGTCAGGAAGACCATCCGGAGTAAAACCTGCGCCAAGTTGTATGTGGATTGGATGGTCCGCTGTGGCGACTCCTCAGCCAAAAGACCAACAAAAACAGCATGGTTTCAACAACATGTTTGGAAAAATTGTACTGAACACAAAAATTCTGTTTTATAATTCTGTGTTCTTCAAAAAAAACAAAAACAATAAAAGCATTATGATCCACATAAAGATTAAAGGAATGGATAAATGTGCAATTATGAAAAAACTTTTTGTTTCTGTAGCCATAGCCATCTCATCAAATTTGTGCAACTTAGTAATTATAAACTGTATATGTCAGTTAACACAAATGTGCAAATTATGGTATCTCTTACAGAAAAAAATGTAACAATTAATTACATTTCATTATGACTTATAATAATTATATTATTATTAAAGTTCCATTTCATTCATAATATATACATATATTATAGTATCATATATAATACATACAGTTCTGTGAAAATGCCTTGAGCCAACCCTCTCCAGGCTTCCTGAGACTTTGTTTGGCTCTCATTTTTGCCTTGTACCTGACCATTTTCAAAGGAATTTTTTATTTTATTTTTTTTTTTTTGTCAAATGAACAATGAAAGCATTAAACACATCTAACTTAAGGCATGAACAGTGAGAAACAGGGGCAGGTGATGACAGATGATCAGGCCGGTGATTACAGTAGTATACTGGAGATGCTGAATGCTGAGTGATCGGAACAGATGAAAGTGGAAATTAGGTTTGCTACCGAGATTCCAAAGTTCACTGTGCCAAGGCACATGCAAATAACTGCTGTCGCCAACGAGATAAAGTTTTTATTAGCTTGCCAGCTAGAACAACAAATTAACATCACAAATTTACAAAACTTTCTAAGACCTATACAAAAAGACAACAAAGACAACATAAAGTGCAATTATGTAAAGTAACAACACAATATTCTGCATGAAAAAAAAAATCTTTTTGACTATGATACATATTTTAGGTTCCTGGGCTTTCAAAAATGAACAGATTTTTAGTTTCTTTGTTTGTGTTTGTACTCCCACAGACACAGGTACAGTAAAGGGCTGGTACGTAAGGCCAGTCTACATTTCACTGCTCTGCAGAAGATTAAGGGTCTTGCCACCATGTGGCAGCAGTACTCTTTATAAATTTAGCAACCAACAATAGTTGCATGTCCTGTAGATGGCATACAAGCTTCACAAATTTTGTTTCTTATATCTTATGTACATAGTTCATTGTAAGCTTGTAAGTAATAAATCTAATAAATCACTTTTAAAAGTTATTTTAATAAATATAAATTACACCTGGTTTGTACTTAACACATTTATGAATTTCATGTATACTAAATGTATCAAATTAATTTTCTTCTTCATTCTTCTTCTATGTCTAGGATAAGACATCTTGCATTTTCTATATTCAGTCCCAGTAAAGTTTATGACACTGTGCACTTACATGAAGAAAATATTTGATGTATAACCTTATATAATGAATAACAGAAAATAAAATAAACATCTAAGTCTTATTCTCTGTATAATATGTAAGGAATCTAAAAATAAGCATATTGTATTGCAATCTCTGTTTTATTTTTATATTTTATATTAGACTTTGATGGCAGTTTTTCTGGTCCTGTTATCAGTTAGTAATAAGCTCAAAATAAATGCTTTACCATGATGAATTAATAAGTTGAATTTGAATTCACAAATGTTTAAACAGCAGTGCTCCTGACTAAAATGCATTTGCTGTTTTTTTTATGATGATGATGATGATTATGATTATTTATTCTAAAAATAAGTATTTAAAGTTTCAAATATACACATTGTTGTTTCGTACCTTTTTTTTATTGCATCTAGACTGTTTACATGAGTTTTTTTCTCACATCATTTCACATGTTTTTGAGCATACTATAGTGAAATGCAGCTTTAACATTTATATTACACGTAAAAAAAAAAAAAGTACGACATCTTGTTTATTATAATGAAGTTCATTATGTCCTTTTCACAGTATGTTACAGTGGCATGAACAGCATGTAGCTCACACACCATCACGATACACAAAACCAGACCTGGTGTAAGAGAAGCAGTGATGTGCATCTGATTGTAGTGTTTTAAACTTGACTTGCTCGGATCAGCAGTGAAGCATGGAGAATGAGAGCTCCTTTACACCGAATTACATTACAAACAAATTCTCGGTGTATTCATTGTTAATTACCAGATTAGCTTAGTTTAAAGAGGTGCTTAAATGCACAATACAACTTAATCAGCTCTCTTTCTTTCTTTATTCTTTCGGTTGTCTCATCAGTTTTGCTCATTCTCTCTTCCTCAGATCATGCAGCATATTTAAGTTGAAGAAAGTGTACAAGTAAGTGTGATAAACGCTTCAGATGTCTCACAAGCCTTTGCTGTGTCTGCTGTCAGATGACTCGAGGTGTCTGTTTCAGTTGCCATAGTTTCTTCACTGTAATGCATGAAAAGCTTATTAATCTTTCGGAGTCGTTTAACTGGCTGATAAACAGATTGAAGTTTTTATCAGGTGCCACTTCCAGCATGATTTGTTTACTACAATATGATCATTTTAATTAAAATATGAAGGGTTCACTACATTGTGTTTTCCATGCTAAATTGATTACATTATTTTGACTATTGTCTCGTTAAATGTATACAACTGTGTGTTTCTGAGCCTCGTTCAGATGTGCCATGTCACCATGTGGAGAGCTGATTTAAGATGTGGATGAAACAGCCTTTTTTTCCCTACTTGGTTTTGTGCTTTCATGTTTTGCTCCTGTGATGAATATTTGTTGAAATGGCTGTTTGTGACTTTTGCAGTGAGTTTTGATTCTTTATGTTCTTTAAAAATTGTTTGAAAATTTCTGGAAAATATTGTGATAGTTTCTTAATTTAATGCCACTGAAAGTAAGGAGTAAGGGTTTTCTATATTTTTGGGTGAGTCAGGAAGATTTTTGTAAATTTGAAAATATTTTTGCTATACCAGTGTTAACCTGTGTCATTTATTTATTTATTTGTTTGTTTGTTTGTTTACTTATTTGTTTATTTAAACTGAATATTTGTTCAGAGCTAGTTATTAGAGCACAGATCCTGTTTGTTAGGTACCTGTAATATATTTGTCTTTGGATTCAGTTGTTTGTACTGTAGGTTGATTCTTCTGAAGTGTCCTGACCCTATACTGTCAAAAACAAGGGTACTTATCTGTACCATAAAGTATTACTCTAAATCATGACAAAAATACAAGAGATATGTACTGTAAATCATTTAAATGTAAGCTACATTTACATTACGACGTAATCTCTGCATAATAAAGTTACAAAAATAAACCATTCAGTGGACCAGTACAGTGGCAAGCAAAGGTACAGTTCAGATCTGTTTATTTGGTTGACTGGGTCATAACGTTAATTATCATTCTTGTGATGCTATCAGGAGTCTGGGCATTGATCTGTATGTAAAAGAAGAATATTTTATTATTTATTTATTTGTTTACAAATGTTTAGAAAATATGTTTTGTTTGCAAAATATAACAAATGTCCAAAATTGCCCAATGCCTTACTTCACACTATGGATGTTTAAACCTCAGTATGACTTCAGATCACTGGAGGATCACACACTCTATTAGCTCTAGTGAGTGAATTGTGTATGACACATTTTTCCCCAGAGGGTTTTATTAATTAGGGAAATTTCCTGTCATCTCTGACCTCCACAGATCAGAGTCAGAAACACATCTAGATGAAGAGACCTTACAAAAATACAGTGTGACAATAAGCGGGCCAGGTTTAGTGATTATCTAAAGGTGAAAATCAATTTACGGATCGAATCAGTTGCATTCGGTTGATGTACAGTACATAATGTACACATCTGTATGTTTGATGCTTATTAATTAGTAACTTGATGAAACACAATGAGATAGTTAAAATTTGTGGCAGTGAAGCACATACATCACAGTTTGTGTGATTTGGAGTTTGCTTCACAGTAGCCTGATGCTCATGCTGGCATGACTAGATATCTGTATAAAGTGCTAAAGAAAAAAAAAAAAGATAAATCATGTCTTGGGCCATCTATCTCGGCTGGTGGCGGCTAACCAGTGTAATAATCAGGATTATTATTTATAATTAGAGGAAGTAATGGATCACTCTTCACTGGGTGGGTGGGGGGGTCTCATTAATTCACCTGGGCCTGCTGGGATTGTTACAACGGCTCTCACTTTAAACGCTTCATCTGTGTCAGTCCACTGGAAGGTGAATCTCACTCACAATGAGCTTTGGACATAGATGTCCAACTGCCTCGTCCTCCTCTTTCTTTCTTGAAACTCCTCTTATAAAGCTCATGTGAACTTTGCATGAATCGTCAGTGAATTTGATATAAGTTTTCTTACATTTTCCTCAAACTCGTAGTTAATTTATGTTTACATATGCTTTTCTACACATGATTGATTTTCTCAGTGTGCTTACATTGCTTGATTCTTTTATTTCAACATGATTATTTTTACACCATTACACACCCACTCATATTTTGCACTATTTATTTCCTTCATTAATATTTTTACCACAAGATTATTTTATTTATACATGAGAAACACATTATCTATGAACCCCTGCCACAAGGTTCAGTAATCTACACATAACTTATTTAAATAATAATAATAATAATAATAATAATAATAATAATAATAATAATAATAATAATAATAATAAAAAGATATTTTTTCATCATGTGTAGAATGATTTTAAATAGAAAACACTGAATCACAAAAAGCTGCTTTTACAGGCAGGGTCACATATGATCATGTGTTAAACATTATTTGTACATAATGGATGGCATAAGAGAAAGATTATATCATTCAGTGTAGGGATAGGAGCAAGAAAATACATTCTGTATTCAGAATTATGGGTTGATAAGCTTCTAGTTTATTCCCAGGTATATAGATTTAAACTCATATTTACTCCAAATCTAGTAAAATTAATGGGGGAATATTAGACATATTCTCCAAAAAAGATACTGTTCAACAACTCCATATCATGCATTTATTGAGCTTCATGAGGCCGCTACTCAACAAAACCTATGATTAGTTATGAAACTTAAGATGGCATTTGTCTACTTTCTTATTGTTAAAGGTTCTATCATGCCTTTTCAAACAAAACCCAACCACATAAAACTTGGTCGTTCCAAGTCAGGTCAGATTCAACTGAATATTTTATTTGGTCTGATTGAATTTGAATTTGCTAATGCACTGGATTTCCTTTGTTTTCCTGAAGCTTCATTACCCGCAGTGTCAGCACGGTGGCTCTATTGAACTGGTTGCCTTCTGACTCACACAGTTACTCACTAATTGGGTTTATTACTGATTATATTAACCAAGGTCCTGATCACGCTACCTCTCATTGCTTTAAATTATGACTTCAAATATGACCTGACTCTATGATTGTTCTAATGAACCCAAAAGTGGAAAAATAAAAGAAAATCCGTCTATGTTTGCAGAAAGTCTGGTACATTCAAAAGAGTTCTATGTAACAAATCTCGATTAAAAATAAATCATTGTTGATTAAAATGCACATTGCGAGACATTTTATACCTGTCAGTTCCCGTACCGTTTGAAACCCTGGCATATGAAATACACGTAGACCTCATTTCCCCTCTCGTCTGTACTAACCTAACATACTAATCACCAGCCTGATGATCTGTCATCATCTGCTCCTGTATTGAGACAGTGGACTGTAATATAAGGTAGACCTGACTATGAGAACAACAAGCAGCAATTATTAGCTGGCAGTTTTGCCAACTTATATTAATGTATAATATATGAGCCCATTTAACAAGTAGAATAAAACATTTGATGAGAACAAAAGATGAAGTGGTGAGATGAAGCAGAATGTTCTTATCACCCAGAACATCTAAAAGTGTCTTATTCCTCTTATACCACAGTGATTAGCCAATGGCAGAAACTGTCAATATTTAATGAATAACATTCTTTCAACCTGCTTAAAGTTACATTGAATGTCAATGAACATGTGTAAAATTTATAAATTACTTTTATCACTTACTGTACATTATAGCAAGTTGGAAAACTTTTTTTCCAAAAAAAAAAAAAAAAAAAAAAAAAGTGTCCACTCCTTCCATAAAACATCTCCTTACATATAAAAAAAAACTGAAAGTATCAACTGCTAATTAAAGAAGACCTTAAAAAGAAAAAAAAGATATATACATATATACAAACATAATAATTCTTTTTCCTCTCAAGGAAAGTTTTTTGAAATTGGGCTTATTTAATCTTACTTTGTGTCTTTCAGCTTATTATTTACAAAACACTATTCCAAGGGTTTCAGTCTTCATCTTCTTGCTGTTTTTTTCTGTTCTTTCTGATTTTCCATTGGTTAATAGTTTATATTAAGGTTATGTTCGGTATGTTGGAATACAGCCCAGTGTTTACAGTGTTGACTATTTTTCTGATGTTGCAGGGTATTAATACTAAATAACTTATGCAAGGGAGTTTCTTGTTCTTGGTGGTCCTGCTTTATAAATGGACTTTATTAGAGGGTGAGTTCCAACATCACTATCGCCTGAGAAAACAAAGTGATGCAAGGATGTTTTCGGTGCTGGCAGGTGGCTTGTAATACTAGTTGCATGTTAGCAAAAGCACGAGACTGCTTTCTGCATACCAACAACAGTGTCATGTACCCACACACACACACACACACACACACACACACACACACACTGGGCCAGGCACCTCTACACGTACAGGCTGAATTTGTCATTAGTATGCACAGGACATGGTCGCATTTAAGCGTACTGCTATCGTAAGTGTGAGAATATTTCATGCTAATCTTTTGTGAGTATGCAATTCAGATGACAAAAGAAAAGGAAAACAAAGAGTTATCAAGGAGACAGAGTAAGACAATGGATGCCAGGAAAAAAAACTGGCCTCTAGAAGCCTGACTTATTTTTAAACATTATATGCTATAAGCTTGTCCGCTTGTCTAAACTAAAATATCCACAATGCTCACTCATGCAAACTCTGCTTTAAAATAAGAGAATAGTCAGAAATTCTCATCTCATCTTATTATGAATAAGTACTGTCTCTTAGAGATGGTATTGTATTGCATATTTGACCTTGTGACCTTCAGCTTCACCTGAAACTATTGACCTTTTTGTTGTTTTCTGTTTTAGGGTTTACAAAGCTTTTACTTATAATGCCCATCTATTGATGTGCTGCACAAAGAAACAAAAGACTTGGTGCACTCAAATTAACCCTTTGTCCTTTCCAGACAACCTTGGCCTTGCCTAACCTTGTTAATATTTGGTCAAGTACACGTAATGTGCCATGCAAAAACAAGGTGACTGGCTGTCATGAGTTCCAACCACAGAGCAACAGATCCCTGAACTGCCCCTGTCAATTACAGGCCTTCATAACATGATTAGAGCAAATTAAGTGTTTGTTTCTTCATATTCAAACATCCCCAAAGTAGCTTTTCATGTGAGCAGTCGTCTGTTTGTAGTCTAATGTGGTTTTCCATGCCTGCATGTCCTAGTTGGAAAGTAATTGAGAGGCCTATTTTGTGCACAATTCTGCCATGTAAGGCCTCCTCATTCAGTTAGTGCTGTTATTATTGTGAAGGAACGGAAGACGGTGGACGGAGGATCATCTCATCTAATGGGATTAGCATTTGAGCAGGCTTTGCTTTTCAAGTGACTGGTGGAGTGCCAGACGTGTTACCCTGCCAGATGTTCGGCCCTTTTACACAATTTTTTCGCAAATGTTTGAGATATTTAACTAAGTTTACAAACATGAAAAAGTGATAAATCAACCACAAACAGTTAAAAGAAAGACCTCTAGCGCTACTTTATAATTCATCAAGTTCAAATTGAATTTTTTTTTTTACTGTAAACACAAATTAACAGAATTTTTTTTAAGGAAATTTGAATTAATTTGTTAAGTTTGAATTAGTTGGAATTAGTTTTTTTTGCCATGGGGTATGCACATTTTTTGTACTTCACTGGCTGTACCAGGCATTTACTACATATATTTACCTATTGCATTTACCATATTATATATTGTTGGGTATATATTGAACATTTTGGTCTCAGCACAAGGCACTACATTTAGGTAAAATCCAATTCTGCTTTTGCTCTTCTCTACAGTGAAACCTGGTAGTGGTAGCATCATGTTGAATGTTACCTTTTGCCTCTTGCTTGCTTCTCAAACTAATACTCTCCTTACCTAGCCTACCTAGCCACTGATTGACATATTTTCCTGTGGTGGGGTTAGGTAGTGCTTTTGCATTTTAAATAAGGTTTTAATGGTCTAAATATGAGGACATGACATATATGACATATATGACATATATATATATATATATATATATATATATATATATATATATATATATATATATATATATAATTCATAATCCAAAATACTCGTAAATCAAATCAAGTTTTCCCATAAGAAATTATGAAAACTCAAATTATTTGTTCCATAGCCCAAAAAATAAATACATAAAAATAATTCATACAATCTATAAAGTGAAAATAAAACAGATTAACCTGCACTTTTATTAAAATTATACTACATTTAAAAAAAAGTAAAAATAAGTCACGACAGATAAGTGTTTCCGTTTGTGCGTGCAGGCGCCGTGTGTGTCCGTGTGTGTGTGTGTGTGTGTGTGTGTGTGTGTGTGTGTGTGTGGAATTAGCCCCTTCCCTTGCCTTGTTGTATACTGTAACACTCCTCCTCCCTCTTCCCACCTCGCTTTCTAAGACAAACACACAAACACACACACACATTTTAATGGAAAAAACAAAACAAATCTCTCTGACACAGGCATGAGCGCATACTAACGGAATCACTTTTTAAGTTTCACAACAAACACACACACACAATGGAAGCACTGTTTTAACGGGGGGAAAAAAATCTCTCTTATGATACTGGCATGAGCGCATATTAACGGAATCACTGCTGTAAAGTAAAAAAAAAAAAAAAAAAAGAGCCAGCACCTTACCTTTGAAAAGAATCGCGACAGAGCTGAGTTTCTGTGTGCGTGAGTGAAGCTGGGGAGGGGGGTGAAAAGACTATGTGACCGTGTGTCGATGTGTGTGTGCTGGTGTCAAATTATGCGCGCGCACACACATAGGAGATGCTGAAACAGAGAGGGAGATGTTGATTATACCAGTAAGGTATAATCACGAGCACTAAGACCCAGGGGAGCAGGGGAGACGATCACCCACAATTCCGCAGCGCAAGAGTGACGCTCGGTGTCAAAATAAGAGGCTCATGCGTGATACATGATACTCAGCACTCGTAAACCAACATTTCAAAATTTATAAAATATTTTTGCTCGTCTTGCGGAACACTCGTAAACCATGTTACTCGCAATCCAAGGTCCCACTATATATATAGCAATCGAGACCAATATTGAGACCAATATAAGCACACAACTTCAAGCAATATAATTGCTACAGTTAATATAACCAAAAGTGATTTAGATGTCACCATAACAGAGATGAATACATTCATCCATCACAACTTTTATATCTTTTGCTACATAAAAATTGCAAACTATATATATTTTATATTTCTAGTTAATTTATTTCTAGTTAATGTATATTTTATATTTATAAAATAGTATATATTGTTGGCTATTTTTACAGATTTATGATATATTACCCAAATTAAGTCTATTCAGTTTTTTGGCTGTAACACTACAAAATGTGGAAAACCTGAAAGTGAATAGGTCACTACATTTACAATGATGTTAATTCCAAATAAAGGTTGAGCTTTCTTTTCTTTTTTTTTTTTTTTTTAACTATTGTTGGATTTTCACTTCAATATCAGCAATCTGAAATGTAGACAAAATGTAACATCAATTTGTTTTTCATCTTCACCTGGAAAATTTCACAGCTAAAAAAATGAAACTAACTTTGCTCTATTTTTAACCAACAGAGAGTGAGTCAGTTTTCAGTGGTACTTCCCCATTAAATATTGGCTAGGCTTAATCATATTCTAACCAATCAGCCTTTTTTAAACTAACAACTATAAAATACTATTCTATTTTGATGTCACCTCTTTAAAAAGGTCATTTTGTTATGTTTGGAAAAACAGTGACATATTTATGACTTACCAAGCTATGGCTATTAAATGCGTGTCTGTATTTTACAAACAGAAAATAGGATGATTATGCTGCTGCAGAAAAGCCCTATTAGTAGTTGCATCACCTGAAAAGAATTGTCTGTTCAGATTATTTTTTAGATGACTTGCTCCATGTTTAGTCTGTCAAAAATTGCTTCAATTTTTTATCCATCAAAGCAAAGCACAGTGGTGGAAAGGAAAGGTGTGCAAATGCACTGTTGCAGTATGGACACATAATGTGCATGAGGTTTATGTAGTTATGAATGAGGTGAAAATTTGAATTTGCTATTTGGTAGTCGTTGCCTCTGTTTTATATTTTGGTTTAATAGATGGGTGACTTTAAACAAAGGTGCTGTATTTAAATAAATAAATAAATAAGTTAATTGAGACAGAGTGATTTATGTAATAAAGATTAAGTTGCAACAATGAATTGTCTTGTTAAAATTTCCTTTCCACAAAATATAAAATAAGTTTTTTTCTTTTTTTTGCTTGTAGAAGTTTAAAAATGCATAATACAGTATGGCAAAACAGGGATTTGAATTATATATTTTTGATTTTTAATTAAATATAGCCCTTTACTTTTCACACTCTCACACCATTATTTATATTTCAATTCATTTCAGTTTCAGTTTTTCAATATTCATATGATGTATTTAATAATGTATATAAAGCATATTTAGAAATGTATATAAAGAAATTTCAATGCAGCTTAAAATTTAGATCCCTAATGAGCAAGTCTGAGGTGACAGTGTTGAAGAAAAACTCCTTGAGATGAACTCTTGCGAAACTCAAAAGAGAACCCATCCTGTTCTGGGTGATGCTGGATAAGATTATAAATTATTACTCTTCCACAACTAGATAGTATACAACCAAATACTCCAAATGTGAATATTTTATGGAGACATTTTTAAAGACAAATCTACACTATCCATATAAGTATGTATGTATGCATGGATGAATGGATGGATGGATGGATGGATGGATGGATGGATGGATGGATGGATAGATAGATAGATAGATAGATAGATAGATAGATAGATAGATAGATAGATAGATAGATAGATAGATAGATAGCAGAAGTAGAGCAGACTGAATGAATTAGACTGGTCCAGAGGGCCAGAGAAGGAACAGCAGTGGAGTAGTATCAGGATTAAGTAATAAAATCAGAAGTTTAAAAGAATACATGCACAGCTTGGCAATGAGACAGAACAATACAATTATTATTATTTTAATTATTATTATGTTTAATTTTTATATCAGTTTTAACAATATAGTTGAGGCCAAACATCTACATAAGTTTACATCTGCCTGAATAGTTAAAAATGTGTACACATAGGCTAAAGGCATTCAAGTTTTTATTTCATTTTATTTATTTATTTATTTATTTATTTATTTATCCTTCAATTCTTCAATTTTTCTGTCTTGTTTCAAACAATAATAATTTAAAATGAAAATTATTCATACTTATTTTTTTATCAGTACTTACACTAAATCTGGTGTAAGCTTCTAGAAGCATATGATCTGTAAAAAAAATGTTGCTTGATTATTTTTTTGGGGTAAAGGCTTATAAAACAAAAGAACATCTCAAATTCATGTTGCATTAACAAATTTGCATTTTAGAATAATACACTTTTTCAGGCCTTTTTATGTGAAATTTAAATTAGCCATGTTTCATCTGAATGACAATTATTACATCATTGAACAATTTGAATTCAAGGAAGTTATGGACACTACAAAAATTTTTATGAAATTGCATTTAGAAAAGATGTGTATGCATATTTACAAAGAAAATCGGGAGAGGAGAAACATTAAGTATTATAAAATTATTTCAATATATAACTAAGAGATGATATCAGATTTTCAGTGGGTGAAATTTTCACATGCACATTGTAAGAGTATGTGCTATTGCCTTTAATTGACTTAAGTTAAACCAGTCTCTTGGGGCAGCCTTCTACAAGATTGACAGAAATGATGGCATCAGTCAGTTTTGTGGTCCTTCTTGATCAGACACACATTCAATGTAGTCCAAAAATGTTCCGATTCACAGGTTTATAATAGCTACTCCAGTATATTTACTTGCTGGAAGAACTAATTGCACCCACATTTTAGCCTACTGGCTGGTGTCTTGAGGTGTTAAATATGTTTCAATATTCCTCATTGTGCCATTTCAGGAAAATCACCCCACAACACAATGCCTTTGTGTACTGTATCACACATCCTGTTTCTTCATACACAGTGCTGATCATTATGGCTAAACAGCTACATTTTTGTTTCATCTTACTCCAAAACGCTTAGATGAATTTTAGGTTTTTAGTTTCTTCTGCAACAATCTTTCAGGCCATGAAAGGCAACTATAAACTCTCAAAAGAAACTTTGGTACCAGATACCTCCAACACCTTCAGCATTTCCTTTGTTCTTATCTTGATCTTTTGGATCAATGTTTGCTAATCAATGGTAGTTGATCTGTACCTCTATCCTGAATGATGCAATGTCTGGGAGCATAAAGAATCATTTTTCACGCCTGAATTGGCCACCGCAGTCTCCATGTGCTGGTGAAGACTTTATGGAATGGTCTTACTCTCCTGTCATTACTACAAGATCTTGGCTAATAATTAATGCAACTCTGGATGAGAAAAAAAAAAGTGTGTTGTTGCATAAGGTTGTCGAGATAATGCCATGGCGAATGTGCTCCAGAGACAGAGCCAACGGTGTTCCAAAGAATTTTTAGAGCGTGTGACAATTTTGAGCAAGTAGTGTATGTATTGCAAAGGTACAAACTGTATAAGAGACTCATGTCACTTGTTGTCCCCTGGGTCACTCGACCTTGCTCACATCCCCCTCTCACCAACCCAGTCTCTGCTTGGACAACAGTCTACTCTATTAATCATGCAAGACTACACTTTATGAATGGGGAAGTAAATAAGACTTTTAAGTAATAAGACTAAATGAGGTAATCAAGAGAGCTGAGTGCTTTTTGAAATGCCAAGCGCGTCTATTACATTTACAGAGCCATTCCTCATCATTGTGGTATGGTATAGAGCTTCGCAAATTGACAATGAAATATGCTGTAGACATAACAAGGCTCTCGTCTTACAGAACCTGCGAGCAAGCATTTGCGTGTCGATGTGTCTTGAGCCATCGAAAATGTAATGATGCTTATTACACCTGCCTCATGTCAGCTATTAGCCAGAAATGTCAGGGGAAATGTGGTAATTGACATTTGCAGCTCTGACGGCTTGCACTTTGGGACATTCGTGCATGTTGAGAAAAAGGTAACGAGCAATGCATGCCAGCACAAATGTTAGCCAAATAATGCTAATGTCTGATGCCAGATTGAGAGGAATGGTCACCTAATTAGTCAGAGGGCATTGTTGCCTTAAGGTATCTATATTGTTTCAAAAAAAAAAATCAGTACCCAAACTGGTACCTGAAAGATGAATCATGGTCATTAATAAAATCTGTGAAATTGAAATAATACAGATTGGTTTGAATTCTCTCTATTTTGCAGGTTTCATCATGGCACCTTCTGCACATAATGAAATTCAACAATGTTTAAAAAATTTCCAAGCACAAAATGGCTTAATCCTTAGCAGGATCAGCACGGCTCCTCCAGTTTCTCGGCATGGGTTCAACATATTCACTGTTACACATCACCTTAGTGGAATTTGAGTTTGAGAGTTGACAAATTTAGCGGTTGTCAGAAAATTAAAGGGATGTGAAAACCTCTGTGGATTTGAGTGTTATATTTTCTTAGCACATTTTATGTCAAAATATGCATTCCTTCCAAAAAAAAAAAAAAAAAAAAAAAACTGATAGGGATTACAGAACAAGTTGAGCTCATAATTACTTTGGAGATTATGCAAATGTGTGAGATCTTTTCAGTAACGATCTATGTGAACTCTGATAGCAAGTACGCTATGCAATAACCAACACATGCAAAACATTTTGATAACAACTAGAAAAGCATCGCAAACACTTTCACAGTTTGTACTTTTAAATCTGACTATTTATTTGTAATGTGAACGTCAATCATGATATCAGTGATAATTGGTAGGTTTATTAAAAGGAATGCAGGCTACCACTGCATGGCTTAAAGATCCCTGTTTCAAGCCTAAGGTTGGGATGCTGTCTGTATGGAGTTTTGTATATTCTTTCCATGTTGGCATCAGTTTTCTCCCCCCCCCCAAGTTTTCAAACAAATATGCCTATTAGCTAGCTTACCTGGGAGCCACATTTAAGTTAAATAAAACAAACAAAAACAAAAAAAAATCTTCTCATACATATACTGTAAAATTATAGAACCTAATTGCAAAACCTAATGAATTTATTGGCTCTTTTTTTTATGTCAAATCAAAGCTGTTCCAGATAATAAGGCCTGTCTTGTTTGATTGATCACCCTGTCCAGAGATATTGCAGATAATTAGGTACCATTTAAATATCAAAGTTGAATGATCTTCCTCTGTAAAAGAGCCTGTTGTCATTTTAGTAAGGAGGAGCAGGAGCTGAAGACAGGCCCCAATCACACAGGAGCTTCTGCCATAATGTCGGCTGTTTCCTAATGACTCCAAGCTCACGTCAAAGTCATTACTCTCCCAGCGATAGCCCATCTTCTGCCCGGACAAGCCATAATTGGAATAACTGTTGAGCTATGAGGGCACATTACATATGTCCTTTTATTAATTTGGACATAAGAGTTTTGCGGTGGTAATTATTGGGGTGGGGTATTCGTTACAGAATAGAGCGAGTGAATGACTGACTGACTTTCTGCAAGTGCCATGGTTCTCAGTGTGGAGTCTGTAGACATGCAGGGCTCTGTGATCTTAAGTCAGGACATTTCTTTTGTATTTTTTATTTATTTTTTATTGCTAATGATGATCTGTTGGCAGGAATCACAATCTCTCAAAGTTGTTACTGTTTTCATTTAGTTGTTCTAGTTACAAACTAAATCGGGTTTTGGACTTGTTATAAATCTCAAAAACTATAAATCGTGTCAACAAATATCCGCGATGGACTGGCATCCCATCCAGGGTGTACCATGCTTTGTACCCTGAGTTCCCTGGGACAAGCTCCAAGCCTCCTGCAACCCTGTACAATATAAGAGGTATAGAGAATGAGTGAGTGAGTGAGTGAGTGAGTGAGTGAGTGAGTGAGTGAGTGAGTGAGTGAGTGAGTGAGTGAGTGAACAAATGCAGTACAAATGAAGTGCTTATAATATGATGTATGATATTTTGGAGAAATAATTTATATCCAGTGAGGGTAATTTAGCAGACAGAAAATTCTGGAATAATAAGCTCTAACTGCTCCAATAAATGAATACATATAATGAAGCATACAGTATTTGCTTATGCTTTATTATATGTATATTATAATGTACATAATATTTACCTAGTTGGATTACTTGTCTAAAATAAATCTGAGCTCTGATCATAAACATTTTCATATTTTTCTTGAGATGGAAGAAACTTTCCTTTTTTTTAAAGTAATTTTTTATTGCAAACTCTTGTGCCAAGGCACTGAAAGCCTTTACTTAATTTTTTTTTGAGTTGTCACTAAATTGAGACTGAAAGCAAAGAATAGACATACCTTTGCTTTTTTGTTTCTATTTCTTGTGCAGTTTGTAAGAAAATAAATATATTTATATATCTGTCATTTTACCCTGTTGTGTTGAAAAGAACGGAGTCTTGTGTCAAAGAAGGGAGCCGTTGCTTCTTACCTCAATGCAACTTTGAAAGACGTCAGAAGGATGCAATTGATTTTTTTTCCCCCTTCTCACAAACGTTGCACTGCAGAGTAGCAGGGGGTCCTCTTCATGGCAGCTTTTTCACCTAAGACTGAAGATAAGAACATGGTCACTGTAGTGTGTTTTAGGTAGATGTTGGTAGCTTGAACAAAATCTGAATTTTATTGTTTTGCACTTTAATTTTACATTAACACACAGACTGTAGACTATATTTTCAAAAATAATCCTTTATTTACATACAGAACCACGTAGGCAGTGCAGTAGTGATACGGGTTTCCGAACCCATAGACTAGAGAGTCAAAAGAAGAAAGAGAGCTCCATCCAATACAGTGTGCATGGCTGGAGATGTGATTGTGCAGAAGGTGGCATGGTTAATTAACCTGTACGGAGACATTGCACTGCACTATGTTTAGGCTGGTTGTCAATACTCATCCTTGCTGCCTGTGAGCGCTAGTGAGGAATCACAAACACATTGTCTGTAAACGAGCATACATACAGTACTGAATGCATGGAAGTAGAGCTGCTTTCAGTGTGGCGGAAAATATAGCGAAGCTTCTGCTGACTGTCGGTGAATGCTGTCATTATATTAAGTAATGATTTTTTTAAAAAATTTCAACATGACCTTGCATTTTTTAACACAAAATTGGGATAAAAAAAAACAAAACAAAACAAAAAAACAACAACAACAAACAGTTAACCTCAGTTTTGGTTGTTATTGGCTTCTGAGATAAATATGCCCTTTTTCTGAGTCAAAATTTTTGGAATTTATATTTTAACACAAGCTTACAGAAATCCCCCCCACATACATACACACATCCATAGAGATTTCTTTCTTTCTTTCTTTCTTTCTTTCTTTCTTTCTTTCTTTATTTATTTATTTATTTATTACAATCCACAATCCACTAAATTCCACAATAGACTGAAGAACCACACTGTAAGGTTGAACAGCAGGTAAGCTACACCTCTACACATCTACTTTATTTTCCCCCTTTATCTTTCTCTCACTCACTTTTTACACTTCACCAACACTGCATCTTAACTCATCCCACTGTTTCAGCTGCCAACTAAATCTGTGAAGGCACCAGCATGTTTGTAGGGTTGTCACTCAGATACTGCCACACCAGCTCACTCCCAGGGACCTCAGCAGCCTCCTTCATTTCTTCATTTGTTCAGCTTATACACAAGGTTGCTGTTAAGGATCATTAGCCTTCATAAAAACAAAAAGTTAAAATTTTAACCTTCAAAACTCAAAGTCCATAATTGCCTTGCGCACTGTTACAACTATATATAAAGGATTCATTAGTTTATTTGGAGTAATTAATTGTTCAATATTATTGCTAAAAACAATGCCTCAACTGAATACTAGGCATATAATCTTAACAATATAAACTTAAGTAGCATGAATTGGACATAAAGAATCTAGCCGTCTAGTCTATTTTAGAAAGATCCAGACTAACTAAAAAAATTTGAAGTTGTTGATATAGAGGTATGTTTATGCAGGCTGGCTTGCGAACCTTATGTCTATGGACTATGGCACTGTAACTGTCATCGAGTGTGTATGTGGTATGTGTGTGTACATGCATGTGTACCGACCCATTAATTTTCAAATGATCATAGAAGCAGCGTTGGAAAATCTCTGGCACTTTCTGTGCTTATTAGAAAAGCTGAAGTCACCAACTCATACAGCACCAGCAGGGTCCGGTCCCATAGTGGCAGTATGGTGGAGCTGTGAATTCAAAATGTAAAGCAACGAGCCATTACTACAATATTATAGACATTTAATACATTCTCTAAACGTTCTTAGAGACTTCAGACATGTTCATCATCACAACTTTTATTTATTAGTTATTGAATTAACTTGAATTAATTGAATTGAATTAATATTGAATAAGGAATAATTTGCTTCGGGTAAACAACATAAGGATTGTTTTTTCCATTTAACTAAAACATTTCAGATAGTACCAGAATAACCAACCAATAAAAAAACATAAACTAATGTGACTATAACATTGTAAGGCAGCGCATTATGCCTAATATTTTGTAGGTTCCCTTTGTGTAACCTGAGCAGTTCTGGCCACTCAGGCATGGCTCCACAAGACCCCTGGTGGTGGGCTGTAACCTCTGGTATGAGAATATTGGCAAAAGATTCTTTAGGTGCTTTGAAGTTGGGGCATCTGTAGATTGGACCTGTTTGACCATGAATGGTCAGTTGGATTGGCGTCTGGGAAGCTTGGAGGCTAGGACATTGAGATCTTGAGAACGTGGTGCACCGTTTTTTGTGATTTGTGCTGCATTGGCTTTTCTGTGAGATTGTAACAGTTGGGCTGGCCATTGGTCCTCATTGGCATGTGTGAGCCAGTCACCAATTTACTGGTATATAACTGATATTTATTGTTAATGTGTTCTTATTTTGTGGTGTTAATCAAACCAATAATTAACACCACAACATTATATATCTAATAAAATCCAAACTAATCCAAAATACATTCTTCACCTACTCAGGGTTACTGACAACATAAAAATTCTGAAAAATTATATAATTATGCATAACAAACCAGCTATGTAGGCATGTGCATTAATACAGAATAGGAGGATGGAAAATATTGTGATTTTTTAACCAGCTTTCTAATGTAGCACATCATATTTGTGCACATAAAAAGTCAGCAACTGGCTAGACAATGTTTGAGCTACAGTATGAGATGCTGATATGGTCAGGTATTGCATGGAAATAATATTATATAACTCTGGCTAATGTTGTCATTTTCTGCATGTTGTGTTGCCAGGAGAGTTTTGTGACAGTTTTGTGCTGTACTTTATTTTGCTTGGTTTCATCAGTGTTTCCACATACCTGTGTGTTCCCGAAATGTGTCTGTCAACTGTACTTGCTAATTAATCTACCTTGTAAAACCAGTTTTACCAACAGCCAGAGTGGTGTGTAGTGCAGCGGGTGGTGGGATTTAGATTGAAGGAATAATTACAATAGTAAGATACGCCAGCAACATGAAGTGCATTAAGTTTGACTGTAGTTACATACCAAATAAAAATTTATTTGCAAAAATCAATAAGATTTTTTTTTTGCTGGTTGTTAAACCTACTTGTCCGCCAATTATGAAAAATGTATACAAATATAATAGACTGGACACAAAATCCACTCCTGTTTCTGGAAGTTTGTATATGTTCCGTCAGTTTGATTTTATGGATTTGTTCCCAATAGTGAAACAGAAGTTGGCTCCTTTCAATATCTTCATCGAGACGCAGAACTACTGGACTGAGCTTGAACATCTGTGATTAGCTAAAGATGTGCTCACCTTGTAATGATGAACAAATCTAGTATCTATTCTGCCATTAACATTTCATGTCCCAATAAGTCAGCACCAGATATGAGGAGTAATTGCTGAGGTAATTGAATTTGCTTGGGTAGTTTAACATCATTTGTCCATCGTGGTGATGACACAGGAGCGCTCAGGAGAGTCTCCTAATAATCAGATTATAATTACAGTCACATATTCATATGTCTCAGCCAGGCCTATTGTGCAGCAGACAATGCAATGGTAAAGCCACGGAATGGCTAATGGAAAGATAAAACCGAAACAAACATATACATATTCGTGGGATTTAATTTGGAATGATGGATGTTGCTGAATATGTGCTGGAAACATTGAGACATGCATATGCATACCCTTAGAGAGCATAAAGATTTTTGTTTTATATCAGTGTGTCTTTGAAAAATGATTGAGATATTTTAAGAAAATTATACCATCTGTTATTTGAATTTAATAAATAATTCACAGGAGGGAATGGGTTTAGGATCTTTCTATTACATACTTTCCTTTCTCTCTCAATAATGCATGAATGTAGTTTGCAAGGTATTGAAGATTTTGTAGAATTTTGTAGGATTTATCTAGGGATTCAAATCAACTATAAAGAGGATATATCATTTTGTTCAGAGAGCAAAACATAAAGAGCACATGCAGGAACATTTGAGTTAGTGGCTTTGAAGTATTTCATACTGTTACTTTATTGTCCTTAGATCCTTGGATTGTATTGGATATTTACACCTGTAACCTGATTAACAGCTTATGACACCTTTGTGTTAAGCCAATTTCCTCATTTTCACAGTCTCTCCTAAGTATAGCGTATTTGTTTAGCTGATAATGACAAGTCTCCAACCTGACCAGTACAATAGCTTTCATTTAAATGGTCACTAGAATGAATTAAGCTTAATTATATATATATATATATATATATATATATATATATATATATATATATGATCAGCATAATAATGAACACCGAAATAAGTTTTTAATTATGATGTGGGAGGATTTTGTTGATGATGGACGCACACTCTGAGTCAGACTGCTGGCTTCTTGCTTTTTATTTGCACCTCGGGTGATTACCAGAAGGAAGGTGAGAAGATTTGACACTTTGCAGATAGATTAATTTACTGCTGCAGCCAGACCAGGGGGTGATAATGAGGTCGAGGATTAAAAGCGGGCGATCAGTCCGCCGTTGGCAACGTGAAGCCTTGTTAAAGTACACTGTTCCTTTTTGTCACTGATCTGCCGTGTAATTATAGGCTAATCTCTGCCTTGGAGACATGTCAAGTAAAAAAAAAATGTATATATATATATATGTGTGTGTGAAAAAGACTTTCAATTGTCTTTGTTTGTTTAAACTCTGCCCTTGTCTTATGTAAGGTTTTATCTTTGGTTAAAGGTCTACAATAGATGCATTGTAATCAAGTTTTGGGTAAAACATTTCATTTAAAATAACTATTGGGAAAATGCTGACATTCTATAAAAATCTTATGTTGTATCAGCCACCATGTCAGTCATAGTTGGAATCAAGTCCATGTTGCTTGTTTAAATGGTATGATACAGACAAAAGGGTAGCACTTAAACTCTCTCAAGCTATTTTTTATTTTTTTTTATTTAAGCAGTTAACTGTTCAACATAGTCACCGCTTAATGGCGACACATGCAGCCCGAGGCGTTCCCCTTAAATTATTCCCTATTTAACCTTTCCCTGAGTAGCAGGGTGGCTGCACAGGAGCAGAGCGTTTAGCATAATGAGGGTGCTCATCAAAAGGCCACTGCACAAGCAGAGTCCATTTGACCCACTGCGTTTATATTGTACACTCATACACATACTTACAGATACACACCACACATGCACACACGTCCACCCAGACACACACACACACACACACTCACACACTATTCCACAGGAGCCCTGAGCACAACCGGCATGCACACTGCTTCTCATTTTAGATGAAATCATTGGTCTAAGCAGCATGTCATCTATAATTAATGGCCACTTCTGAGTGTAATTTATTGAGATCTCACCTGTGGCCCTGTTCCCCATCCCAGCTGGACTCTATCCCCCACCTCCTCACATTTGCCCCCACTTATGGCTTAAACAACCATCAACACCTTTTCATGTGATACAGAACTGTAAATGGATGCCGTAAAGTGCTACACTAAGCAAAGAAAGACATGCCAAGATGCATAAAAAAAAAATAGCTTTAAAGGACAAAAGATGATTATAAAGTTTTAAAAGCATATAAAAGTTCAAATTGAAATCTAAAAGCTAAAATAAGTGAGAAAATAAGCATGCACAATTTAAAGCATGATTAAAACAATGAATTAATATGAAATACAATTTTAATGTCAAATTAGAATGAAGTTTTAATGTATGATAACATTTCGGACAAATAAAAGCTTTTGTTTATCTTTATCCTCAGGTAAATTTAGTTTTAATAATTTAGCTTTAATGATTGAATAAAATATACTTTAAACTTATATGCCTACTAGCGTTAGTACCCACCGTTGACGGTAAGGAGTTTGTAGAAATGATTAAAAGGTTAAAGCTAAAAATAAACTGATCAGCTTTAATGTAATCAGTGATATATTATTTCAGGTTGAAGCCCACGTACATGTCCGCCAGTCTTTCTGTACTGCCTCTTCTGTATTGCGTAACTGCCTCACTTATTAATACAAAGATATAATTTTGTAAGGTTGAGTATCTTATGCCTTGTTTATACTATCTTATACTTCTTCCATTGCCAGTGAAATAAATGCACTCCCTGTTTAAAGTCAATTAATAAATCTGGCACATCACTTTTACCAAACATTTAGATTTTAGCATCGACCACTGTGCTCTCAGTTTGGGTATTTTACATCCCCTTACCTTGGACTGCTTAGTGTCATTAGAACAAACATCCCTTCTATTCAACATTTTGATTTAATGTACTGTATGGTGCAGATTTGACTTCAGACAATTACCAAAGAACTGGCAATGGTTCATTAAATTCTGTCCAGCCAGTTTTGTGTGATGCTGTGACAAAATTTGGACATACAGGCAGACAGACAGACAGACAGAAAACAGAGTCTGGTTTCGGGTCCTCCTATATATAAAATGTAAAAATATCATTGAATGTGTGAGTTCTGACCAATGTAAAGATAAAACATTTCTTTTATATACAAAAACAACAACAACAACAACAAACAAACATATTTTTACCCTGACAGGTGATACATGTCATCCTAAACCTTGGGTTCTCAAGTATCTTAACTACTCCTGGCAGTGAATTTTCTTGACTGAGACCTTTGGTGTTGTTCCTAAAATCTCTTGGAGTCAGTCAACCATCCTTAGAGTTACAGCCCTGTAACTCCTTCCACCACTTTACCCTTCAATTTCCAATTTCCCTCCAGTTCTTTTGGACCCTGGTACATCTTAAGCTTCTCATACTCCTTCTTACTCATGTTAATCTCAATTGTGTTGCTTCTAATGTCCTAGCTTTTATTGCTAGTCTATCCTTCCCTGTGACTTTTCCAGCCACTGGTAGGATTTCCCTGTGTCAGCCACCTCAGCTTTTTGTTTATAGTACATCCTGTGTCGAGTCTTGTCTTGCCATTGCACTTCCTCCTGGTGATCTTTATTCCCTGTCTGCTGCTGCTACCTCCGACATTCTACCAGAACCTAGTCTCTGTGAGAGCTTGTCTTCATCTTTTGATTGGACTCAATGGTACTCTGGGCTACATCTAGTGGCCTTGGCCCTCATCATCAGGCCCCACCTATCCTCCTTCCAAATGGTGTATAATCTCTGGGTATTGCATATGGGGTGAAAAGCTTCTTGTATTGTGTTGCGTTTCTTGGTCATTATGTATATGTATCAGCAGCCTCCATGTTCATTTTTGACCAGCGAAAAATAACAGCATGATATCTGATGATTAGCCAGGTAAACTTGGTGATGGTTTGGATCTTGGCTCTCTACTTGCAGCTGGTCTGTGAGGACCATTGCCAGTTCTACCCCATCAGTCTTAACCATCTTCTTTTTTTTTTTTTTTTTTTATATCATCCAGCATTTACTGATTCATGTACTGTCTGTGACATTGAGTCAAAAGCTTTCCATTAGTCTATCCAGGAATCCAGCATATTCTAGTTCATGCATATCCCAATCCTGTGTATTGGTTGCTCCTGAGCACCCTAAACAATTTCCTCTAAATAAGGCTGATCAGAAATGGCTACCAAATGCTTGTTTAGAAATAGCTCCAGCATACCATATGTTTCTGATTTATGCAAATCTACGATCTCCTTCCCTAGATATGCACTGAATTTCTGAATTTCCTTTCCCATCTTACTGACAAAAGGGTAAGTCCAATAAGTGCTGTCAAACAAATCCTTTTGAATTTGGCTGACAGAAACTACCAGTTGTACTCAATAAAAAATGTGAGAGGCCTTTTCTAGCTCTAGTGGAAGACATTAATTCAATGGACTTTTAGTGCAACTGTAATAATAATACAAGTGGCTGTATGCATAATGTTTACTCTGTGTTGCTATAAGAAAATTCCAAATAAATAACATGTTGTGCTCCATATTTTATTCTATTTTATATTCTACAGTTATTCTGCTCCAGAATGACATTTTCAGAGAAATCATTGAACGTTTCTCACTGTTGGTTTTAAAAGGGTGAAACCCGAAGAATAAACTTCATTTTGCAGTTTTGAAATTGTGATGTTTGGCTTTACATTTCCCTCTCTTAACACCCTTCTCAATGTGCCTTATTTAACACACATAGTAGTGCCCCTCCACTTCGTCAGGGGATAGAGATGGGTTTGGGATTCAGCCAGTTGAATTTGTAGCTTGTGTTAGCCATGAACAAACCAATAAGGTGAGTCATGAACTTGTCAGGATGATGGCAGAACGTTGTGCTCACTGTAACTAGCATTAATGAAAGATAAAAACACATCATGGGTGGTTCAGAGACAATAATAATTATTAAAGAATGTTGTTTAAGATGGCATGACACTATCAGATGTGCATTTGAATGTGGGTTTTGGCTCTGAATCTTTTAGTGATACAAAGTACTGGACCATACTGGCCTACTTTCACCCATGGCGTTACAGCTAATTTAATGTCAAGAACTGGTTACAGACAGCAATAAAGTTCATAGACACTGAAACCAATGTTAAGAAACATTTTTCACCCCAAAGATGTAAATTCTTTTTTGTTGTTGTTGTTTTGTTTTGTTTGTTTGTTTTTTTGCCAAAAAAAACAATTGCAATAATTCTTTTCATTTACTAAATATCTTTTTTTTTTGTTGCAATATTTAAACTATATTTAAACTGTATTGTTCATATTAATGAAAGGTGCCACTAATTCTGGGAGTTGACTGTATATACACTACTACTCTTGAAGGTTTTCATAATTTTTTACTATTTTACACATTAAAGAACAGTCAAACATTGAGATTATAAAACAACCGATAAGGAATTATCTGTTCATTATTTAATATTTTTCATATAAATATTTTTAGATTCTTCAAAGTATACACTGTTGATCTTGATGACAGCTTTGCACATTATTGGCACCCTACAGTTATTCAACAGATATGGGAACTCCTTCAAGACTGTTGGAAAATCATTCCAGGTGACTACCTCATGAAGATGGTTGAGAGAATGCCAAGAGTGTGGAATGCTGTGAAAGGAAACACAGTGGCTTATTTTTGCCTAGTTTATAATTCCATGTGACATTTTATAGTTTTGATGCTTTTAGGGGTGTATAAACTTTTGACTTGTAACACACACACACACACACACACACACACACACACACACACACACACACACACACACACACACACACACACTAATAGGTCCATCTCTCGTATAGGACACTATATGCAATTACTCATTGTTATGTGTTGACATGTACAATGTGTAGCTATAATGCGAGTGGAGGGTCATTCTCAGCCCATCAGTGACACTAATATGATAATGTAGAAAAGTGCATCAGGTAAAACAACATTGCTAGGATTTTTAAAATGCATCTGTGTCTCCGCTAGTAGACCCAGAAATCTCCAGCCAGCAGTGTTGCTTTGAAATGAGAAAGCTTGGAAGGCAACACAAATTGTGCATGAAAAATAATTTGGTTTAAGGGTACATCTGGAGACCTAAAAGTGGGCCAATAAAGCAGGTGTATATAATTAAATATCCAATACCTGCCAACAGTGACGTTTTACCTGAAACAGTGTTACTGCTGTGATGAAGATGATCCACTATCTAACAGCTTTAGAGCAAAAGGTGGTATGATAGAGAGGTGCTAACGAACCGTGCAGAGTAACTAGCTACATAAATTGTACATAGTAACTGTACACCTGATAAAATTGCAGATGAGTTTGCAGTATACCTAATAAACTGGCATATTTTGTATATGACAAAGTTCATGGTTAATGCTTAGAGTAGGGTTGTTTAAGGAATTTGCAACTGTTATATAAAATTATTTAAGACGAATCTATATATATATATAAATAAGACAATACAAAGTGGTTATGTTTTGTTTTGTAGTTCTGCGTATCATTAACACTGGACTGTGAACAGATGAGTTCATCGGTTTTGAATTTAACAATAAGTCTAATCTAATTTTGAGCGTTGTGTTTTCCTCAACCCCCCCCCCCCCACCCCCAAATAATCAGGGTTGTATAATCACAGGAGAGAGGGTAAAAAAGTGAACATTTTAATTAATTAATTTTTTTATTTTAAATCTAAAGTATGTAAATAATAACAAAAAAACAATGAATACAGCAATTTTACATTTTCAGCTTTTTTTTTTATTTTTATCATCTCTCTTATAGCATCTCCTCAAGGACTCCTTCTCAAGTTCGGGCCCCCAAAATTATTTTCCGAGTCAGACTTTGAAACATCATCCATGACCACTCTTTTTGACTAAGCTGCTGTGTTTAGAACTTTTGGAGTCCAGCAACTCCATATGATGCCTCCATTATGTGTTGATCCTGAACCCCTGCTGCATTCTCCCCCCCTCCCCACTGCCTCTTTGGTAGCAGTAGCTTCATGTGGAGAGAGAGTCTCCTGCAGGGCTGCCAGCTGTCAGCAAGCCTCTCCTTTATACACTCCAGCCATCAATATCCTCCCTCTGCTGGGGCAGCCTGATGTACACCTCCAGTACACTGGACACCAAATGATTTAGTTTGAAGTGTCTGTTACAGTTGCAGGGCACTGGGGCTTTAGCAGAGAACTGTGAGTAAATAACAACTTCAAATGTTCTTCATGTGTGCATTAGAACAAACAAACAAAAAAAAAATGGTATAATGACTTTATTTGACTTCAGGGTTTTCTTTAACTCTGAATTTTCGCTCATTTCATTGCTTGCGGTTCTTTCACCTTGTACAAATCAGCTGGCCTGAGCCTTGTGGAAAGAAGCACTCATGTCAATGTGGTATTTATCACCTTTGATAAAGAAGAAATTAGTGTGAAAATAAGGTCGTTGATCACAAACGGTTAGATAAGGTGTCAAGGGAAAAAATCAATGGTGAGAGTGCAACTCGTCATCCAAATACATGGGACAAGACCACAAAAAGCAAAGTTGCCTCAGGTTGACAACATTACCGTGAAACTTCAGCTCAAACCTATTATTAAATGCCACTTCAATCTCTGAATAGACTCTCAAACTCATCCAGTGAAGAAAACTTACTTACAAGCAGCGTTTATGCCACGACCGCTGCACAATTACAAGGTGAATGTTATGGAGTCTGTATTTTCTAATATCGCAGGTGTATTAGTCCGGAGTGCAATAACTCTATTGATAGTTTGTTCTGCAGATCTGATTGTACAGTATGTAGCTCCAGGGGTCTGTTCTTTGGATCTGTGCTCTTACCCTGTCCATCACCCCCTGTGTGTATAGAGCGCTGTAAGAGAAGGGAACAGATGGGAATCCGATTGAAGAGATGAGTCGCTTCTAATTACCTAATGAGCAAAAGGATCAGCTTGATTTGTCGCTCTTGTTAGGTTAAGTGGAGAGAATCGACTGAGAAGCCAGTCTGCCATTTTGGCTCAAGTCTCTTTTCCATCTCTTTTATATCTGTGCATCTGTAAACCACCAACTGTACACATGGGCAGTGAAGCAAATATTAAGATTTCTTGACTTTTCTGCATTAAAAGGTTTTGTCAGTTATTTATCTGTTAAAATACATTTCTTTTTATTAGGTACCATGGACAAAAATTGGTACCGGAGAAAATCTATTCATAAGATGCTTCTATGTATTCATTGGGCAGTGAAGGTTACCAGCAAGCAAGTACTTGAGCATAAAACCAGACATATAGCTGGAAGGCCAAATCACAAAACAATCAAAATAAGACCAATCAAAGGTCACAACCACCGTCAATCAAAGACCACAGATTGAACAAGATCGAAAAGTCTGGAGATGGCTGATTCGTAGAATCATGAAAATCAGACTTGATTCGTTTGACAATAATGAACATAGTTACTTTAAAACATTTTTAAACAAATTTTTTTGTTTCTTTTTTTTCTTGATTGATTTATTTTATTTGTAACACGCACATTGCAGCACAGTAAAATTCTTTTCTTCACAAGTCTCAGCTTTTTAGTCTCAGCAGTCATGATATGGCACACATGGTACAGAAGGCGTTAAGGGCCGTGCTTGTTGTATCAGGAAATCACACAATAGCAAGGGTTAACATTTAAGCAGATTGTTAGGTTGGGGTTGTACAGTGTATATTATCATTAGAACAAATCATTTCAGTCAAAATCTACTTTTCTAAATTTTATCTGTTTAATCAGTTTCAGCAATTTTATTCTTTTATCTAGAATCCTGCCATGCTTATCAGCAGTGTTTTTTTTTTTTTTTATCAGAATATGGTTCAAACATTGGTTCAGTATTATATCAGTAATTATTCAGTATTATATCAGTTACTGTAAATCATATTCATACCTGTAAGCCAAAGCATCAGATTTAGAGTTTTCTGCCCCACACTGTTCGCTCCAACTGCTGCCATACAGAAGACAGGTTGAGAGGAGGGTCTGTGAAACAAACCCCACCAGCTGTTGTAATTCATGTTTTTTTGAGTGGTGTTTATGTACATCATGGCAGAGAGTGTGCCGAATGCTGCTCACAGTATGAGGGCCATGTTTTACGTCGTCTCTGTGTCCCTCCCCCCCTCCCCCACCCCACCCCCACCCTCGTTATTGACCATGTTGCACATTATAAATCAAAGGCGGCCGTGGCGCTCCTGCAAGTGGCTAATGAAGGCTCATTTTTAACATCGCTAAATGGTCCTGACAAAGAGTCTAATGAGGAAATCAATAATTTAGCGATTGTTGCTTTGCTTATACTAATACATCCCGCTTGTTGGGCTGGAATCCAGTGAAAGCCAGGCTATTTTTTACTGTGCCATTTCTGCGAATCAGCGTGTTTTTTTTTTTTTTTTTTGATTAATTTTCTACAGCAGTGTTCTGACTGATGGGAAGACATTTTGCCAATTTTGTAAATGCTTTAAAAGGCTTTAGAGATACTAAAAAGTCTCATTCCGAATTAAACCAGATGACACAGCAGTCACTTCTTTTCTAATTACAGAGATATAGATTGATTATCAAGTGTTGTTTCTTTTTTGAGTTTCTGAGATACTTCTTTTCAGGAGAGTAAAAATCTATTCACTTCAATTCGAAACCCATACAGAGGCTGTAAAGGTGCACCAACAATCATTCCTGGCTTTCAGCTCTTCTCAACACATTATTTATTTTTTTACACTCTTTACATTAAAAGTTTTTACATTCTTTACATTAAATCCTGAGCCAGTCTATAATGGTAATTATCATAAAAAATCTGCAAAACAAATATATTTGCTGAGGTGATCAGCGTTCATGATTCAAGCCACACAGAGGCTTTATTTGTAGGATCATTCACATTAACCTCTTCGGACTTTTACTGGACGTGAAACAAGATGGATCTGGCCCTTGTCCTTTAGCTGGCGTCTTTCTGTATCTTCCTTGCTTTGTGGGTAAGTGCTCCCTATAAGCAGTGTTCTAAGGTGCAGTTTCTATCGTAATGGTATTACTGAGCTTTAATGCTGTAATTACCATATCATTTTGCAGTATCAGTTTGTTTAATTATTCTATTACTACAGTCATGATTATTCATTCCATCTGCTCTGTTGGTCTTTTTAGTATCTTTTTTTCTGGATTGGTGACTGTGTTTGGATATACTATACTTTAATGAAGGTTTGCACTTATATAATACAGTAGATGCAGTAACATGCATATTTTGGCATAGAATAGTAAAAAGGCAATCACACATTCAAGCAGTAACACCTAAGTTGCAAGTTGCCAGATTGTATTTGAATATAATGACAAGTGTCTTTCTAGCTCAATGTCTGTATGACAATTTTGGCATGACAAAGTATCATTAAGATCAGCCTTTATTCGTCACATATACTGTACATTACTGCACAGTGAATTTTTTTATTCTTCTGCATATCCCAGGTTTTTTGATAGTAGGCTGGGGTCAGAGCGCAGGATCAGCCATTATACGGTGCCCCTGGAGTAGACAACACCATAGACCTTGCTCAAGGGCCCAACAGCGGCAACCTGGTGGAGCTGGAAGTTGATTGTCCAAGGTTCTGGGCAGTGACTGATGGTGTGATCTGATAGTTGTCCTGGGAGATCATAAGATCCTGATGGGGGATGGTTGCTACATAGTAAAGGTTTAAACAGTAATTGTTATTACAGCCTGTTGTATTTTTCTATTACGAGGCAGATTGGAGGAGATGCCTGGATCCAGAATACAGTATGTATTTTTATCCATTACACATTAATGCACAAACATACACTTTCTCATACACCTTCATTCCTGATTGTACTGTTTTTTTTATATATATATATATTATGGTCTTCTGTTTAATTATATGGTATGGGATTTATGCTGCTGTTAAAATTAATTAGCTTTTCATTTGCCTTACAAAATGTTCAATTTTTGCATTCTTCTCTCTTTTTTTGTCATGGCTTAGGAGCCAGGTTGTGACACTCTAAAATAAGTTCTTAATTTCTGCTAGCAGGATTTCTTTAAACGCTTGTCAACATCATTACAGTTAATTTAACCCAGTCATACAGCATGTCAGCAGTTCACTGAGCCACAAAGTCAATTGTTAGACATCGTAATGTTCTACTATAACTTTTTGTTTATTGTTTTTACAATATAACCTTATATTGTGACACTTGAGTTTGAGAATTATATAAAATTGACAGAGGCAGAGCAAGATCAGATGCTTAATGAAATAAACCTTTATACTGTTCATTTAGGGCTCATGCAGTTGCCAGCCATGACCTATGTCCAGTTACCAGAACTGTATATTAATAAATTGTTTATTGTTAATTGTGCCAGGGTTCAACTTCTATTCGCAATTACTGTTTGCTAAATATAATTGAAATTAATTTATGCAATACAATATATTGTATTAACATATTAAATGTCACAACCCATTAGTGTAAGTTACTGAAAAAAAAAAAAAACTAAAAGCAGGTACTGCATAAATAAAGATAATAAATAATGAGATTTAAAGGTATTTTTTGGAATCATACTCCAAAGATTACACCCGGATGTGATCCTCATCTGCTACACTAAACCTTCTGTGGTCAAAAGTTCTTTTACAAGCTTTACAAAGCAAATGCAGGCATGTATTATAGGTATTTTGTACACAACAGAAATAACTCTTACATACATTGCATCCAACCTTTTTCGTACAGCACTTTATATTTGTAATATTTGCAAGCTTCAATCTTGGGGACCGTGATCAAACTCTTTCTTTTGTTACCTTGACTTGATGCAGAGCCTCAGGTAATTATGTGTGAATGACCTGCTGAGTGTGATATTGAGTGATAATGAAGAATGGGCCTTCATCCATCCATCTCTGCCTCTTCCTCTTGTCTGATAGCTCGGCACACTTCAGACCTCCATTACTTACAGACTGGGAGCTTGCAGGACTCTGGCTGTGAGCAAACAACTCATCTGACCTTCCTGACCTCTGGAGGTCAGTTTACATTAGCTGCTGATCAAAGACCAACGTCAGTCACTGAAGATCATTAATCACTTGGACTAAATCGGACTTTGGCGACATATAAAAATGTGGCCAGAGGTTGTACATCATCATGACTTGGGCTCTGTGTTCTGTATATTCATATCATGTTTGTGTGTTAATATATCTGCACACTTATGTGGTTATTAATGACTTATATAATAACTCAATTATAAGAGCTAAGCAATTTATAATATAGGCATATTAGAGGTTTCCTTGGAATATAATTAAATAATAGTTAGCCATGTTAATGGGGGTGGTAGTTGGTACAGTGCACTTTGCTCATGCTTTATGATTGTAAAGTAAGATATCATCTGTGCTAAATTCAGAAATATTTCCTTAGAAGACTAAAAACGCCTTGACATGAAATATTTTGAGTTAAAATCTGGAAATATAAAAGTCAACAATCATTAAAGAGGTTATATCTGTAGTCCAGGGTAAGGCATAAATTTCAGTGTTCTTTCTCAGTAATATATTCTTGCATTGTAAAAAGTAAAAAAAAAAAAAAAAAAAAAAAACAATGAGAAAGCTCAAAATGGCAAGGCACACATTACTTAAGTCTTTACTGATTCTCATTTGCTCATTATCTATACCACTTATCCTGCACAGGGTCACAGGAGGCTTGCAGCACATCCCAGGAGACTCAGGGCACTAGGTGAGGAATACCCCGGGGGCTATCTCAGTCCTTCACAGGGCACACAAGAATACACTCAGTCTCATACTAAAGGGAATTTGGAATTAGGCTATGCCGCGTGTCTTTCAACTGTGGGAGGAAAACTGGAGGAACCCCACCAAGCACAGAGAGAACATGCAAACCCAAGCACATAGACCCAAGGTGGGAATTTAACCCTGGAAGTTTTAGGCCACGGTTCTAATCACTAACCCACAGTTGTGACTTGTGACACCCACCAATAGAAAATGTATTAAATTGTATTAAATTTTGAAAACAGAATCAGCTGGGATTTGAATAAGACAAACATCTGGTCAGCCAGTTTTAATGCTCCATGTTTGTATGCCAGTTCTGCCTTGGACTGGCCAACCAGTCTCATCATATAGACTTCACAATGGTGCAACAGAAAAGTGTTTGCCTTATTATTTACTTTTGATATCATGGTTTGAATCCTAGTAGAGCAGACTACTGTAGCTGTGCTTTCAGGACTCTCATGTTGATTACAACAACAGTTGGCAATCATGGACACAACTAAATATGGTCAGATGTTGCTGTTGATAAAATAATGATCTAAAATTCTTGTTTTGATTGACCAAATTGTTTTTGAATAACAATAAAAAAATATGTGAACAAAACTATTCAAGAATTTGAGTCAGCTGATAATTTAATAAATTATACATAAGAAAATTGAATTGAATAGAACAGTTATCCTTCTGACTTAAAACACTAAGTTATATAAATGGCTTTGGTTTAAAGTTGAGACTTTAAAATTTTCAAATTGTATGGCATTATTCTGCCTTAATATTTTGAGCTTCTCAACTATTTTTAATACAGTGTGGATTTAATGCAGGTCTGAACAGTAAAGAGTATGAAGGACACACATGCTGACCCTACCCCTAACCCTAGCCATTAAAAACAAAAATTTAAATTTCCTTAAGTGGAAAAAACATTTCTAAAGTGACGTAGCATTTAAAAAAAGGCTCACAGAAAAATGTGCAAGAATGTACATGACTCATTTGAAAAGACATGCCTTATATGGTCCCATTAATCCACATTCTTCAGTGATGTTAGTGGAGTATTTTTGTCCTTGTGCTCGATTAACTGAAGGCAACTTTGAAGTAACTTTTCTTTCATAATTAATATTTTACTAGTGCCATGTTGAATCAAGGTGTCGGGCCTGGGCATGAGGGGTCCAGCTGCATGTCACTGTTTGGCATTGTCACTCGCTTTCTAAAGATCTGTGCAGACACTTTTGTCTTACAGACAGCTAAGAACTTACACAGTGTGACTTCCTGGGCTGTAAGGCTCTGTGTGTGCTTAAATTACACTTTCTCAGACACAACCTGATTATTTGTTGTTGTTTTTTTTCTTCAGGTAAACCTGAATTTGCCTTTACATACAAAATCTTCCTCATTTCTCAAGTTGGATTCAAATAGATTTATTTGAACAGTTCATAGGGGCATTTAAACAAGAAAGTTGGTAATAATGGAAATCTCCTAATTTTGGAAAAGGGTCACATCCCATGCTGTTGAATTTATATAAATTAAATTTAAGTCATATATTTTGCATAGATTTTCGGATTTTTATTTATATAACCTATACTGTCAAGGTCAAATTGCTTAACTTTTGGGTCAAATATTCAGGTGGTTAGAATATGGCATAAATAGCATGAAATAAGGATTTTTTTTATGGATCCAGCCTGCCTTGTATCAACAGTTCAGGCTGCTGCTGGTGATGCGATGGTGAGGGAGATATTTTCCTGGCACTCCTTGGGCAACTGTGAATCTTTTAAATGCCACAGCCTACCTGAGTATTGTTGCTGAGCATGTCCATCTCTTTATGACAGCAGGTTAACATGCCATGTCACAAAGCTAAAACCATCTCACCTGGCTTCTTGAACATGACAATGAGTCACTATATCATCTCACTGTATCTGGACAGTTGCATTATGGATGTGCAGCCGACACATCCATGTGAGTATGGGCCAAAAATCCTTAAGGATGTTCTCAGCACCTTGTTAAAGCTTCGTTTAGAAAAGTTAAGGCTGTTCAGCCAAAAGGAGGTCCAACCTGATACCAGCAATCTAATGAAATAGTCCATGAGTATATGTATATATCCTCCCTAAGACCATTTTGTATATTATTTTATATTGTTTTTATACTATATTTCTTATTATTCATATATTATTAAAATATGAATAAAAGAATTATTTAAATAAATATACTTATTATATACTACAGCAGATACGTTTTGTTTGGCTTACAGAAAAATATGCCCCACACTTTGCTAAAATATTAATAAAAGAGGTCCATTGTTTGTATGAGCATTTAAGCAAAACAATAAAAAAAAATCCAGTTTGAATAAATGTTCGATGAGATATCCTTCACTGTTGACTTGCCCCATCATCATTAAACTGTCATTTTAAAATTTTCAGTTCTTCTGTGGACTAAATGTGTGTGTTGTGTATTTGATAATATACAGGTGAGTGGCGTCAGTGGATCCAGTGTTTTCAACTTCATTTTATTGTAATGTACGTAGTTTACAAATGCATTTATTACAAAATATGAGCATCAAAGACCTCCTATAACTCATATTTAGAGTTTAGGATGATCACACCGTAATGTAGACAGATGTTAACAAGCAAAAACGGGACTGAGGACAATGCTATCTGCCATATGGCATGAACCTAAATCTGTCAAACATTAGCTTTCTCATCTTACCTCTATTGATCTGTTCCCTCTGTTTCCCCATGTCTCTGAGTATTATCAGAGGATGACTGCAAACATGTCCACTGTTTTTGTGAGGCATCAGAGTATTTTTGAGGGTTTGTTTTGGTTCACAGAAACTCTTCAGGACTGTATCAGGGGAACCCTTTTACTTACAATATCACACTGGAATGAAAAACAAGACTGAGCCAAGTTTAGCTCTTCAGAACATCAACAACTCCCTCTGGAGAAATCAGACACATTAAACGGACTGCCAGTGAGTAAAAAAAAAAAAAAAAAAAAAAAAAAGGATTTCATAGTGAATAGTTTTACTGTGTTGTTTTATTTCCCCACACTATACAGATCCTTTTTTATTATTAGGACTGATGCTTTTATTATTTTTTTTCAATCTCAGGATTAAGGACATTTGATTTTATTCAAATTAATGCAACTGAAGTTATAAAGAAAATATGCGCATGGTACTGTAGCTTCACGCTCTTAATTCTAACCTTTTATAGCTTTTCTTACCCACTATTCAATTCACGTGAAATGTTAAGAGTTTTCCAACTGTGTGACCAAGTTACAAATCGTACTGTACATGTCAGCATTTCTCAAATATTTAATACTACTGACCTCGTACCATTGACTTATCTACAGATCTCAAAGTCATGCAGTCTATTAAGTTCAGTGCACATATCCACATGATCATTTGTAGAGTGCATCTGGATCAATACAATGCAGGTTCCAACTTCTTAGTATCCCATTCATTAATCCCTCTCCACTGTCCTCCTTAGTTTAAAAGTATCAAATCCATTATTCTTTGACTTTTGTGCACTACAGTTCCTGGGCATCTCTGCAGGTCACCCAGCCCCATGCCCCAGCACTCTTTAATTCCAGTCGATACTAGTCAGGTGCTGATGAATGCACCCATTTGTATCATGCATGTTCACTGTAACACCCTGCTGCACCCTCCATCTCTCTGCCATATCACTTAAAGTCAATAAGCTACAGCAAAACGTAATCAGAATGACTTCCACAACGTCCAAACTGCAAACCCTGAGAAAGCTCGGGATAAATCAGTCACCTCATAAGTCCAGTCACCTCATCGCGACTTCTTTCCCTTCCTTTGTTCTGTAGGAATGAAAATCGGATCAATTGATTTAGCGTGAAAACGTAAATACATCTCCACGATCAGGCACTTAAGCGGTGAAAGTATCGGGTTGCTGAAGGTGCCTTCAAGGTGAGTGACTTGGCCTTGTCAGATCAGAGGAGTGTGTATTAGCGAGTGCTAAAGCTGCAGTGCATTAGTCCCTGAGGCTCTATTCTCAGCCAGGGGAGAGCTTGACCTTTCAGGAGCTGCTGAGTGGCCCCACTGGTGACGCCAGGAGACAAGCTTCCTCAGGTGGAAGGGAATGGCGGTGCATTTGAATTATTCAACGTGGATGCCAAGCATGCCAGTGAGACTGATGTCCCCTGACACGCTTGTCCCTCTTTCTGCCTCGGCACAATATCACACACCCTCCAAGACTATTGCACCCGTTCTGTCTAAAGCAGAGTGGTACTTTAATAATCGCCTCAATGCTGCTATATCTAATCAACGATAGGAATGGTGATATGCAGAGGCTATTTACAAAGAGGTGCGTGTGTGTGTGCGTGTGTGTGTGTGTGTGTGTGTGTGTGTGTGTGTGTGTGTGTGTGTGTGTGTGTGTGTGTGTGTGTGTGTGTGTGTGTAATTTGGGAAAAGAAAAAAAGTAATGAAATTCTTTAACACCTTTACAGGTTTTAATCCAGTTTAATTATTGAGAGTGCCACTTATTACACACAGGTACAGAATGGTAATAAAAAAGGGGGGGGGGGGGAATCCTTCTAAAACATAATTGTTCAAACTTTATCTCTGTACATTTTACTCAGTTTAAATAATCTTATTAAATGGATACTCTCACTGCTATGGTTGGGATAAGTAAATACTTTACTTATACTTAGGATAAGTAAAACTTTAACTCCAGATTATGAGGTCATTGTATGTAGACATACGAATGTAAAATAAGCTCATCAACTGTGGGGAAAATAAGAACATTTACAGTACATATATGGTTTTTGACAGTTGCCCTTATCCTGACTAACTCCACTAAAGTGGGACACATTTTTGTTCACTTCACTAGACCTCATTCTAAAAAGCTTAAAATGTCCTTTACAATGTTTAAAGCCATAAATAAATAAATAAATAAATAAATATACAGGTGAAGCTGCACAGGATCCATGTTAAGTGTCCCACTTTACCAATATTTGGTCTCTATAAGTGATTTGAAATATCTATCATGAAATAAGTCCTTATATGGGTTCACTAGGTTACTGACCATCAACATCGCCAATCCACACCACTGGGAGATTTTATTTTTATTTAACAAGATGGTAATCAACCATAGCAGTGAGTGTATCCATTTAATAAGATCATTTAAACTGAGTAAAATGTACAGAGATGCAGTTTGAATAAGTCTGATTGTGAATCTCTTCAACATTTTTAAACTGTAATACAAAGTCAAACTGTTAAAAAAAAACTGATACTTAACACTGTATAGGAATTGTTTTATAGGAATAGTGAATTTTTCAACATAACTGTGACTGTGTGACATTGACTGTGTATAAGAATAAATCACTGGGATGTGGTGTAGAAATGTGAGAATTACCTCAGTTTATTCGAGACATTATCCATCACTGTCAGCATTAAAATCAAGAGCTCTTAGTATTTATGTAACAAAGACTTCAAGCCAGACCCCTGGAAGAACTCAGAAATTACACGTGTTTACAGATTACACAATCTCTGAATAAAACTCCATCCAAGGCCTCCATTCACAGCCTGTATCTATGATACTGGACCATAGTAATTTTGTACTTTATGTTTTTGTTCTTGTTGCCTTGAGGTCTTTGGCAACAATAAAAATACGGCCATTTGAACTGGGTTATGAAAACAAGATAAAGTTCTAACTGGGTATTCAAATGCTGTGAACAAACTTAATGTTCATCATGTGAGTTAGTGAAAGAGATGTAAGGAGAGGAAAAAGGTTTTAAAAATCTAAAAAGTTAAAATAAACACACTTGTTTAATGGTGCATAAAATACCAAATTTGTATTCCTTGGCAATATCAAAAAAAAAAATCCAGGCATTAGGATAAAAATGATAAGAAAATGAAAATAATAGTGTATGAACACAAACAAGGCATGAATGACTGAAATTGAGATGTAATACAGAGATCATGTGATCTGGGTCATTCTGGGTTGGTGACTTTGAGTCTTGAGAACCTGAGACTAATCTGATGCTTGGTTGTAACTGGCTAAGATGAAAGAGTTGCTGTTTATGGAGACTGGCGCACTTGTCCCAGTAATCATGAGCTCAAATAATCTCTCTCTCTCTCCCTCTCTCTCTCTCTCTCTCTCTCTCTCTCTCTCTCTCTCTCTCCCTCTCTCTCTCTCTCCCTCCCTCCCTCTCTCTCTCTCTCTCTCTCTCTCTCTCTCCATAACAAGGCCTCTCACACACAAGAGCACACGAGCCTCGTTAGCAAAGCAACAGACTGTTAGCACAAATCACTGGCGGGAATCTCACAAATCTCACAAAAGTTTGTACACCCTTAAAGGGGGGGAAATGAGGTAGCTGACAAAATAAAAGTTCGTAGCAACAAGATGTCGAGTGTGTTAATGTTCATAACAGGAGCGACTGAGCGTGGAGTTTAAAATATACTTCAAATGATGTCTAAATCTGACAAAGTGTTTCTGTGAAAGAAAGAAAGTGAAACAGAGTAAATGTGAAAGAATCAATAAATCCACATGTACAGTAAGGAAAAAGAAAAAAAACCTGGAATGAAAGAAAAGACTGGAAAGGAAATAAGGAGGGGAAACATTACGATGACTAAAACATGATACACATTCGCAAGTATGGATGAAAGAGAAAAGAAAGAAAGAATGAAAGAATATGACTGAAAATTAATCAATACAGAATTATAAAAAGAACTGATCAACTAGAAAAGAAAGAAAAGAAAGAAATATATATATAAATATCACATATGGAAAAGAGAATGTGCACTAAGAAAGACAGACAGATATAAGAAAGATATAAAGCGAAAGATATAAAGTGGATATAAAAAAATAAACCACAGGAAAGAAGAGCAAATATTTAAAAGAAAGAAATTGGGGGAAAAAACAAGGAGAAAGAAAGATTGTAGAAAAGGAAAAAAAAGAAAGGAAGAAAGAAAGATGGCTGAAAAAAAAGAGTAAATATATACTGAGGAGAAAAGACGAGAAAAGATTTAAAAGAAAGAAATGGGGGGGAAACAAGGTTAAAGTAAGAACGAAAGAAAGATGACTGAAAAGTTATCATAAAAGTAGAATATATATAAATATAAATATAGACGAAATAATGGACCTTTGGATATATATTTATCCAAACCTTGGATTACGAGCATAATTCGCTCCGGAAGTGGGCTCGTGTTCCAAAACACTCACAAACCAAATCATCATTTTCCCATAAGAAATAATGAAAACTCAAATTATTTGTTCCACAGCCCCAAAAATATATACATAAAAATAATTATGAATTTCTGTGTGTTCGTGAAGCCGGGGAGGGGGTGAAAAGGCGAGAGAGCATCTGTGCGTGTGTCAGGGTGTGTGTGTTGGACGCTGAAACACAGAGGGAGATGTTGATTATGCAAGTAAGAGACGAGCACTAAGACCCAGCAGGGGAGACGATTACACACAATTCCGCAGCGCAAGAGTGACGCTCGGTGTCAAAATAAGAGTCGCATGCGTGATACATGATACTTGCTCGGTTTCCGATTAAAAATTTATTAAAGATCTTTGCTCGGTTTTGCGGAACACTCGTAAACCACATTACTCGCAATCCGAGGTTCCACTGTATTTGCATATGAACAGAATTCACAGTTGGAGATGTTTACCAGATGTGCACACGGTTTATTTCTATCTATATTATAAGTATACTGCTCTTACTGTCATACAATACTGTTTTTTATTGCCCCCCCCCCTTTTTTTGCACTGACAATGTAAACATATAGCTCGATTGTGCTGTATGTCTGCACACATGGTAGCGTTGACAAATAAAATTTTGAATAGAAGATATACTGTACTGTAGGAATGAAAGAAAGATTAGAAAAAAAAACATGGCAAAAAAATGGGATTGGAAATTCAGCAAAAATGGTCACGTGACTGATGGTCATGTGACCTCAGTTGGAGATGAACTTGGGAAGAACATGGTTGTTCAACACTCTCTCTGGAGAACTGTCTGAAGAATCCGCCCATTTCTTTCTTCACAGGTGACTCGGGTGTTCGTTTAGTCGCTTGTTATTTCAAGACTGGACTACTGCAGCTCAGTCCTGGCAGGTCTGATGAAGATGATGATGACGATGTGACAACATCCAACCTAGTGACGCTTCATGTTATGATTTTGAGCAGCAACCTTCTTGCTGGATGAATCCAAAATCTTATTAACAACGGATTAACAAAAAAGAAGCAGGATGGATAAATGACTTTTTTCTCTACATTTTTACTCTAATTTGAATTTTCTGGTTCCGTGACCCGGATGAGACTCAAACTATTTCTGTCATTACTGGACTGAACTTCTTACATTGCCTTAGTGGGGACCTTGTATTTACTCAGTACAGTGTGTGTGTGTGTGTGTGTGTGTGTGTGTGTGTGTGTGTTCAGTTTATTATACTGTCCCAGATGGGAACACACCAATCTGTCAGGCTCATCCAGACACACAGAACACACACACCTGATCCACTTCTGAACTGTAGTATCTCCACCGCACACACACACACACACACTGAAGTGCTGGAGTGTGTAGTGTAGTGACAGAGACGGAGTGATCGTTTTCGGCCCTGCTCTGTGAGCGGAGCAGGACGTGAGCACAGCGCGGGTTCGAGGGGTCGCCGTGTATCCAGTCGTCCGGGTAACAAAGTTTTTACCCCTGAGACGATGTCACACATCCACCATCGGCATCCGGCCATCGATCTCCAGCGCAGACGCCACTGCTCCGGATAATTCCATATCGATCCTGTCGGGGTGTGTAATCTTCTGCACTGTCTCCGCCACGCTCCAGCTCTCGGTGAGAAAACACACTGACCGCACAGGAGTGTGTGTGTGTGTGTGTGTGTGTGTGTGTTTCTTCAACCTTGGTTAACTTCCTGTGATCTGCTTATTCATTAATCATAACTGCCCTTTTCATTGAACTTTCACAGAAGTGGTTTTTGGTGAACTAACACACAGAACATTTAGGTTTCCTAAATCCTGCGCTCTGATTGGTCAGAAGGTCCTGATTGTTTTTCTCTAACAGCAGCTCGGACATTAGTGTAGGTTTACGTGAAGGCGTTCATCCTGATATCTTATCATTCAGAAAGAATGAAGAAAGAAGGTCAAATTTGGCTGAAAGAATGAAAGGATTCATAAATGCCGTTAGAAAAGAAAGAGAAGGTCTGGGAATGAACGGAAAGATTTGAACCAGAATGGCTGAAAGAATGAAAGCAGAAAGAAGAGAAGAGAATGACATTGAAAACACAAATAGAGAAAGAAAGAAAAAGAATGATGGCCGGAAAAAGTTTAAATTCAAACATAGTAAGGAAATAAAGAGATTATATAAATATATAAATATAAATATAAAGAATGAAACAAAGCTGAATAATGAAATGAAAAATGAAAAGCTGCAAAAATGTAGGAAGAATAAAAAGAAGAGGAAGGAAAGAAGGAAACCTGTATATGCAGAAGAATATGGACAGATTGGAATGACAACATGGAGAAAGAAAGAAGAAAAGAAACAGGAAATGAAAGAAAGAAAAATGGCCGAAAGAATGAATAGATACAAAAATATAGAAAGAAATAAGAGATGAAAAAGAAAAAACATGAAGAGAGTGAGGGGGGGGGGGGGGGTTCTAGCTGCATATACTGTAGCTGCTGTGATGTCATATGAGAACAGGGCGGAGTCTCTTTGATGTTCCACAGCATTAAGGGCGACTGGAACCATAAAGTTTCCATGTTTAAGTTCCAGTTTAAATCTCTTCAGGACGTGATGTTTGTCAGGGTTGTTCCCGAGGCGCTACACGTCTTCAGGGTGATTAAAGACTCTTATTTTGACGTTCTATGTTTCCGGCAGTGTTTCTGTCTCTCAGGTGTTTCAGCTTGGATTTGATTCGTCTCTTTATTTCAGCTTCTGTTTCATCTCTGTATCAGTTTCTTTCCCTGTTGTTGCTTTTGTTTAGCGTTTAATCGAGTCTGTGTTTTATGCCGGGTCACGCGCCCTCAAGCTCTGACAGTGTTGGAGTTATAAATCCCCCAGAGTGTGTGTGTGTGTGTGTGTGTGTGTGTGTGTGTGTGTGTGTGTGTGTGTGTGTGTGTGTGTGTGTAAGACCTCGCTGATTACTTTCACATAAGAGCACGACTCTGAAGGTGTTTATTCAAACTTATATTCAATCATTATGAGGAATTGTTATCCCTCCTGAGTGGGTAGACAGACTTTATCCCCCCCCCCCCCCCCACACACACACACCTGCCTCCTCTGCCTCTCATTCCGCCGCCCTTCCTTCAGTCCTAATTGGGATTCCATCAGCAGGTAAATGCTTTGTGACCCCTCTGTGACAGGTGAGTGCTCAGGCTTTGTGTGTGTGAGTGTGTGTGTGTGTGTGTGAGTGTGTGTGTGCGTGTGTGTGTGAGACAGATGACTGTTTGTTGAACAGGTGCAGAAGCTGATCTGACAGGACCGAGACGCATTATTCAGTGTGTGAGTGAGTGACTCAGAGACTTAATATAAAACCTCAGCCACACACACACACACACACACACTGAGAGGACGTCTGCCCGTCTCTCTGTCTGCCCGTCTGTCTGTCTGTCTGTCTGTCTACCCCTAACTATATTTACATCCAAATTTTCCCCTAAAAAAGTGAATCATTCTTCTCCACTCGACATTAAGACGCTCCTCTGAACAGACCCGCATGAGGGTTTTTTTTTTTTTTTTTTTAAAGAAAGACATAAATAAGTTTCAGTCCTATGCAAGATGGACGGAATATTAGAAATGCACGGTTGGAATGCCACACTTTTCAAATTCAAAAGTTTTTTAAGGTTTGGTCAGACTGCTCCTGTCACACACTGAAGAGTCGGAGAAGATGCAATCGCGAGAAAAAACCTTAATGATAAATCCACATCGCAAAGCAGTCGTCAAAAAATCAGGCCGAGGTCGACGGTGGGGCGAATTAAAAATATATACGAGAGTATAGAAATGTAGCGATAAGAACGTAAATATGAAGAAAGAGAGAATCCTCAAAAATCAAGCCGATAATGATTGTAATAATAATAAAATAATAATAATAATAATAATATACATTCAAATATAGGAGGATATGATTTGAAAGAAAGAAAGAAAGAAAGAAAGAAAGAAAGAAATGGCTGAATGAATGAATAGATGCAAAAATATAGAAAGACGAAAAAGGCAAGATTGGAAAGAAAGTATGTAGAAGGAAGAAAAAAGAATGAAAGAAAGAAACAATTAAACAATGCAGTCATAAACAGTCAGGCCGAGGTCGGACGTGACAAGAACAAAAAGAAATATATAAAAAATATATAAAAAGAATTAAATTAAGAGAACTACAAAAGATAAAGAAAAGAAAGATAAAAAGAAAGACGCAGAAATATAGTAAGAATGAAATAAAGAGATTTGGGAGAACGAGCTGATGAAAGAAAAAGAAAGAAAGAAACGTCAGTAGTCATGAATCAGCCAAGTGTCAGTTGATCGTGGTGACAATGAAAACATCTGGACAGAAAAAAGGTCAAAGGTTACGAGATGACAGGAAAGAAAAGCACGAGGAACACGAGGATGGTGTGGATTTCTTCGTCACTGTGTCGTGTCTCGTCTCTGGGGGACTTTAGACTGTCTCTGGAGCCCTGTAGGGGGCGCCAGTCCAACACACACACACACACACACACACACACACACACACACAGACCAGATTGGATTCCATCCCCGGGCCCCGGAGGTGTGAGGCGGCCGCGTTAATCACTGAGCATGAAAAATGAGATGGTTAATTACACAGAGTGATGATTAGCAAACAGGAAGTGTGTCAGGGCCCTTTTTTTTTTTTTTTTTTTTTTACACGGTTGCTGTGAATCCAGAACCTGAAACCGAAGGCCCGGTCCTGAACCGACCAGACAGACAGACGACCTTGAAACATCTCGGGTCACTTTGTCGCGTTTCCGAGTTTCATCCTGAATGATAAAGTGTGAGGGAGTAAAACTCAGCCAGATCCTTTACTGCTGAAACTATTACACGAGCACAGAGTCTCTTTCTCTTTGCCTGATTCAATCAGTCGCACCAGGCCTGAGGATGACCTGAGAGAGAGAGAGAGAGAGAGAGAGAGAGAGAGAGAGAGAGAGAGAGAGCATGTAATCAGCGGGAAGCCGAGCACGACAGCTAAACATTTAAGTGAAGTAATGAAAGGAGATTGCCGAGGTGTCGAAGAAGAACAGCCGGGCCGCTTTAGCGCTGTCACGCCGCATCACGCTCGGGGTAATAGATTTCCCCGCCAGACACTCCGCTCTTTTTCTGGTTTCAAAAAGCCCTGCTTATCCTGCCGCATCAAATATTTAAAAAGTGTGGATTAGAGAAGGTGTCCATCACGTGTTCGCTCAATGCTATCATCGCTGTCCATAGAGATGTTCGGAATGGCATCAGCGCCTTCCTCATATCTTTTGTCGTCGGATTTTCTAGCAGGTGATAGAAAGAGTCAGGAGGGAAAGAAGGCGAAGGGCCGATGGGTGGCAGCCGAGCGTTTGAGCGATACTGTTCGGACGCAGCCTTGCTTGTCAAATCTGCGGACGCGAAATGAACATCTGTCAAGCCGGAGAGATATCTGGAGCTGTGCTTCAGTGGACGTTCAGAGCCTGAGCTGTTTTTCTCGTGCAGCTCTGGTGCTTTTAGAGGTCTTTGGACGTGAAGGGGAAAAGCACCGGTGGCGGCGGCGGCGGTCGCAGCGGCGGTAGTGGTGGTGGTGGTGGTGGGGGGTGACAGTGGCGGCGGCGCCGTCTCCTCATTCACCCTGTTAAATGACACGGAATTGAATCTCTCTGCCTTCAGCTGTAAGCTTTAGCCTCGGCAAATTAGGAAAAGGTGCTAGACACGACTCCTCTCCCTCCTTTATCCTCTCCATCTCCCTCGCTGTCACCCCTCCACCACCACCCCCCTCCAGCGCTCTCATTTCCCACTCGTCCTCCCCCATCTCATCTCCATCTCTCCCATTAGTTTAGTGACCAGCGGTGGATGAAAGCCGGCGGTAATGCCGTGACAGCCGCCGAGCCGCTGGAGCTCTTCCATTAACGGCTGTAACGCGGTGACACCGGACCCCGGCCGCTATTACCCCGGCGCTGATTGGGAGACGGGAAACAGAGCAGGGGATTGGGGGGCTTTCACGCACTCAGGTCTGCCTCGACGAGTCCGCGGACACGGACTGGGACGGTTAATTGGGGAAGTGGAGTATGGGAAGGTTAGGGTTGCTTAAGGAGGAGAGAGAGAGAGAGAGAGAGTGGAGAGGAAAGCAGCCGTGTGCAGAGAGAACGGCGCAGATTTTATTTTCACCGCCACTGAATTGTAGAATATGTTTGTTTTTTTTTCCCCTTTCTTTTAGGATACTGTAACTTTTCCCAGAGTTGCTTGAGAACTTCAGGACTGTCATCTTTTTGCACTTTTTTTCCCCACAGATGTTATATTTTCTTCACATGCCACTACACACACACACACACACACACACACACACACATACACACACAGAGCAAATGACTCACGAGCCACACTTAGGGCTTCACCTAGCGTAGACAGCGTAGCTCGAGAGTACGACAGGGTTGAACCTCGTCTGACCTCAATCACTCCGACCAGAAGCGTTAAATTCGGGTCTGATTTCGAAATAACAAAGATTGTTGGTATTATCATTATGCAGGGAAGTGGTGGCTCCAACAGTTAAGGTTTTTGGGTTTCGGGTTGAAAGGTCGGGGGTTCGAGACCCAGCGCTGCCAAGTTGCCACTAATGAGCCTTTAAGCAAGAGCCTTAATCCTATCTGCCCCAGGGGGCGCTGTAACCTGGCTGACCCCGCGCTCTGACCTCGACTTCCTACCTGGGACATGATCAAGTCAATTCACTGTCCTGTAAGGTCCATGTGACAAATAACTGATTCTTAATCAATCTTTTTTTTTACATTTTTAAATTTTTTTTTAGAAAAGCGATGAGGTGTAATCTGTAAATTCTATCCCTTCTGTTTAACATGACAAATATAAACTTCTTGAAATAAAAATGTCAAAAAAGTATGTGTGTTTTTTATTCTTCAATAGCGCATGTCTGGCCCAAATAATGCAAATCATGTCAGTGTTCATATGTGGGACGTGATCTCACCCTGTCCTGTGTGTCACGTGGAAGCAAATGCGTAGCCCTTAAAGCTCGGAGCATTTCAGCCGTTATTTGTTTTGCAGTTTTTTTATGAACATATACTGGGCGGCTCAGGATTGTACAGTTCAGAGTGACGTGTTTTCACCCAGCAGGTGACATGATGGACTGAATTTTAGCTCATTTTAACCAATTATACAAACATGACTAAGTAAAAAATAAATAAATAAAAGGTTCACCAGGCAAAGAAATAACACAGATTTCGGTTGTTTCTATAACAATAATAATGATAATAATAATAATAACAATAACAATATGATCATTTTGTGTGCACTACATTTTTGCGACGTCATTCCCGATATTCCAGTAGTGGTACAAAGTCACCCTTTATAAAAGTAATTGTACCTTTTGTTCTACCTGACAGATCCAAAGTCCAAAGACACAGTTTGTCCTCTTCGTTAACACACACCAGCGAGGGTTCCATATAAGCACACACACACACACACACACACACACACACACACACACACACACACACACACACACACACACACACACACACACACACACACACACACACACACACACACACACACACACACACACACACACACACACACACACACACACACACACACACGCATATATAAACATATATTTAATCATTATTGACTTATGCTGTGTTGTCGGCCGCTTGATTTTTAATGGTTTTAAAATCACAGCCTGCGGTGCATCAGGTGGCGTCGATCTCTCATATCTCTGAATCCGCAAGTTGCTTCCTGAGTTCGGCTCCGTGTCTTCGTGGAGTTTCACAGATTCTTTGGTCTCTTTCACCTTCCAGAAACAGAAGTAAGGTTTTCTCAGTGTGTGTGTGTGTGTGTGTGTGTGTGTGTGTGTGTGTGTGTGTGTGTGTGTGGGACGGTGTGCCTCGTGATGAACCGGCTTCTCATCCAATCTCATCCTCACGATGCTTCTTCCTGTCCCCGCTTCAGTTCTGTGGAGGAGCTCAAGTGCCTTTATTGTATAAAGTTGTTCATTTTAAAATCCATTTCACGATAGCAGTCAAAGCTATTTTCATCTTTTCATCTTTTCATCTAATTTGGTCTTTGAATGCTTTCATCGTATTTATTTCTACTTTATTTCACAGCTGATTGGAGATTTACTCTATGTGTAAATATATAAATAAAGGCGTCTCCATATCTTACATTTTTTTCCTAAACACACTCCGTTTGTTCACTCAGTGGATCTGCGGACTGCCAGTCGTTTCTGTCCCGCGAGGTGAAAGCAGTGTCTGAAGCAGTGTGAGGAAAAGCTACACGTACATTACCAGCGCCGTGGCGACGTTTGTCCTCCTCGCGCTGAACCGGAGAACCCGAGGGCGATTTTAATGTGATAAAAACTCACGGCGTTTGATTTAAGCTCCGTGTCCTCAGGCTCGGCGCTAAACGGTGCTGCCCTGTGATTATTTTCTGCCCGGGAAGAGCCTTGGGCCTGAACTCTTTCAACCACGACGCAATAAAACTCCTGCATACATTACACACACACACACACACTCACACACACACACACACTCACACACACACACACACACACACACACACCTACCTCATTACAGAAGATCCTGCCAGAATTAGATTCCCCTCCTTTCTTTTTTTTTTTCCATTTTGTTCATGCAGTCAAAGGTTAAAATAGCAATCAGGCCAATGCAGCCAGACGTTTTAATATTCGCATAACTCTGTAATTGTAGAGGGACGTCACACGCCTCCCTTCTCTCATCTCTTTATCCTAAAGGCGAAATGTGTGAAGATGAAAAAGGAGAAGGGAAACGATGTACGGGAAGTATAGACTGATTTCACTCGCTTTGCACAAAAGATAGACGGTGAGATGGGAAGATTTTTTTCCCGCCTTTTTGAGCTCCAGACGATGAAGCGCTAAAGTTAAGCTGGTGCAGTAGTAGATCCATGAAGGGGCACAAACTTTCTATCAGTCTTGATAAGGATCTCTAGAAATTTGGCTGGTAAAAAAAAAGAAAAAAAAAAAAAAGAAAAGAATGGGGGCCGTTCTCAGGGATTGGTGGGAGGGGCTTTAGAGGCCACCGTTCCAGAGGCTAGCGAGCTAGCATGGAGTTTCTCCTACTAGCCTTCGCATTTAAAAATGTTAATCATGGAAACAGAGTGAAACAAATAGTTCATCGCTGTCCTGATACACTGCGCTAGTCTGGTGTAGCGAAATGAACAGACCGCATCACTGGTTCCTTGATAAATGACAGCAGATGGAAAAGTCGCAGAAGTGTGAACGTCCTAAACATATAAAGTGGACCTGAATGGATCTAATATAGCGCACGAGGCTAATTAAAATAACATTCATTAATAAAACATTATCAGATCAGGTTTAAGCAGAAACATCCAGGAGCCCCTGAGTTAACGTAATAAACGGAAACACTGAGATATTCGTCTCTCAAACGTCGGCCATCTTACAGCTAAACACACTCCGAACCTCTCGCCCATGTCTCATGTCTCATGTCTCATGTACAGCATAATGTGACGCTTCCCAGCCAAAGCCACAACTGACCTTTTGTCTCACTTTCCTCCCTCCAATTTGTTTGTTTTGTTTGTTTTGAGCACTTCTTTCTTTCTTTCTTTCTTTCTTTCTTTCTTTCTTTCTTTCTTTCTTTCTTTCTTCCTTCCTTCCTTCCTTCTTCCCCTCCCCAAATCATGTTTATTTGTATTTTTCATTCTTCCTCCCATTCACTATTCTCACTTACTTTTTTGTTAATCATCTTCATATATTTAGACATTTGTGTAAATGTAAAACCAATCTTTCTTTCTTTCTTTCTTTCTTTCTTTCTTTCTTTCTTTCTTTCTTTCTTTCTTTCTTTCTTTCTTTCTTTCTCTTTCATTTTTTGCTTTCCGTTTTTTGTTTGCTCACTTGTCTATAAAAGTGAGTGTAGTGTTTCCATCTTTTTCTTTCTTCCTTTCTTTTTTGATTGTTTTTTTCTTTCTTGCTTGTGTACTTACTAATAAAAAGTTAATTCCTTTATGCCTTACATACACTTTTCTTTTTCTGCGTTTTGGGATTTTTGAGTTTCATCGTTTCGCAGTAGTAATTATTTTGTTTAAAATTGTTTTTAAATAATTAACTTCACTGCAAATTTCTCCTTATTTTCCTTTATCAGCAATCAAACTCTAATTATCACTAATCGCTGAGCAAAATTAACTCAACTGATTTGATTCCTTTTTTTTTTTTTTTGGAAATGAATTTCTAAAGCACAGGATCCGACTCAATATTCCTCACTCTGCCTTCCAGCATTTGGAAAACTGTGTGTGTGTGTGTGTATGTCTGTATGTGCATGTGTGTGTGTATGTGTGTGTGTGAGTGTGTGTGTATGTGTGTGTGTATGTGTGCACTCGGTTACTAATCTCTGGGATCATAATGCGAGACCTCTATTAAACAATGATTTAATTTACTCGAGTTAAACTTCTGCTTCCTGATGAGAGAGAAGCTTTAATTTTTATCACTCAACATTTAGTGTGTGTGTGTGTGTGTGTGTGTGTGTGTGTGTGTGTGTGTGTGTGTGTGTGTGTGTAAAGTAAATTCAATTAAAATGAAATATTATCAAGCAGATGCGTTATAATTAGATCGTCCAATAAAAACATGCGATCAGTCCAGAGACGACTCGAGTCTGAAAGTTTACTCAGTATTTCCGTGAGGAAAGTTCCGGGTGTTCAGGATCGACACACAGCAGTGTGAGGGGCGTTTAAATCAGATTATTAAAATCACCAGTGTGTAGGTCACACCTCCAAGGTCACCAGATTGTTCTTGAAATTTATTTTATTTTATTTTTTTTTAATTATGCAGAAAAAAATAGGGAGATTAAAGAACTAAAGAAGGAGATTTTAACTTTTCTGTCAAATGAAATATGACATCACAAAAGTAAAAGACAGTTTTAAATAAGAAAGATAAAAAGACTTACAAGATGGAGAGCGTTTAAATAGTAATCAATCAATCAATCAATCAATCAATCAATTAATTGATGGTGTTATATTTCACTTTAAATATGGATCACACACACACACATATGAGCATGTATTATTATTATTATTATTATTATTATTATTAATATTATTATTATTATTATTATTAGATCGTTAATTGGTGATTAAAAATTGCCCATAGTGTGTGTGTGTGTGTGTGTGTGTGTGTGTGTGTGTGTGTGTGTGTGTGTGTGTGTGTGTGTGTGTGTGTGTTATTATTATTATTATTGATATTATTAACGTTTTTGATTTGGTTGTTTTCATTATTGCCTTATAGTTGTTGTTCATATTTCATTATTATTATTATTATTATTATTATTATTATTATTATTATTATTATTATTCGTGTTTGAAGTATGACTATTGTTGCTATTATTTCTGTTGATATTATTTATGCTGTTATTATTATTATTATTATTATTATTATTATTATTATTATTATTTGTCATTGTTCTTATTTATATATTATATGTTATTTTTATTGCTATTGTTGTTTATTATAGGTAATAGTTTTGTTTCAGTGTTGTTATTATTAATGTTTTTGATGATGTCATTGTAATTATTTGTATTAAAGTTGTCATTGTTGTTATTTATGCTTTTTAGTATCAAACTTTATTTAGAATTAAAGTTGTTGTTCTCTTTATCTTGTTCTTCTAAGGCCATCTTTTCTGGACAGCATAGTAGCTTAGTGGTTAGCACTGTGGCCGCTCACCTCTAGGGGCTGGGTTCGATTCCCACCT
>JAAGKR010003236.1:0-77883 GCA_011419295.1 Clarias macrocephalus
GATGATAGGACAGTCTTAATGGAAACCATCCCCAGCCACCATACAAATCCAGGCAGACCACACGGGGCATCCATGCGACGAGATCTCCAACCAGAAGCAGGACTCCAGGACCGGTTAGACGGGTCCAGAGGGAAGAGGGGTCTGGATCACTGGCAACTCAGGAGCGAACATGTATAGCTCGACAGAGAGACAGAGAGAGGGAAAGGAGAGAGGGAGAGAGAGAGAGAGAGCAGAAAAGGAGAGAACAGAAAATAAGGAGAAATGGCAGTTAGGTATGGTCACAGTCAACATGTATAAGGTGAATGTATATTAGTGCAAAGTGCAAGCAGGGACTCCGGCAGGACTAACTAGAACAGCATAACTAAAAGGGAGAGCCAGAAGGAAACACAAACATGAGGGCTTCCTGAGATGTAAAGCAACCAATTACCTCACCGTCAACAAAACTGAGTGAACAATGAGAGTGGGGAGGACAGCATCTAAACATACCAGTTCACCAGAATACTCTACGTCCATGAGTCCCCCAGATCTGCTCCTTTACCTAAGGCTAATCTATTTACAAAAAAAAAAAGAGCCTGAACCTTGAGATGGTTCTCCAAGTGCAGTGCAGGGATTCCTAATGCCTTGGCTGGAGCTTCGTTGATTAAATTGCGGTCTGAACCTGAGTCAATTAAAGCCTGTACTAGGTGGGTCCGTTGTCCGTGGACGAGGAAGACAGGGAGCAGTCGGCGTTGGTCTGGGAGTCATGGCCTTAGAGCCGTGCCCTCGAGTGCTCCTAGCTGAACTTGAGGGCCCCTCTTCTTTACTGGGCAGCTCTTAAGTAGATGGCACAATTTTCCACTTCTGTTCACCCTCTCTTGGTGAGGAGGGCGTGAGTTTGGGTGTTGAAATTATGGCTGGTCTCCAGAGATACAGCCGTGAATCCACCTGACCTGCAAGATCCATGAGTTCTTGGAGTGAGGGGTGAAGGTCCCAGGAGATTAGCTCATCCTGAAATGCCTCCAAAGAACCCGTCACACAATGCCTGGAGATAGCCAGTGTCCAAAACTCAATGGCGAAGTCATAAGCTGAACTAGAACCCTGGCAGAGCTTCAGTAATTTACGCCCAGCCGCTCTGCCGTCACATGAACAATCAAAAATCCTCCTCATCTCCTTATAGAAGTGCTTAAAGTTGGAACAACAAGGGTCTTGGGCATCCCAGAGCGCAGTGCCCTACTCCTGGGCGCGTCCTGAAAGAAGTGTGATCACCTAAGCCACCTTTGAACATTCAGAGGTGAAGGTTCATAGGTGGGAGGGGCAGGTAGATGAGATTCTTCCTGCACGTTGAAATCTCCATACTGAACAGGAGAGAGCTGGAGTCGTTGGAGCCGGGTCATGACATCAGCGAGGGTCTGCTTGACGCTGAGCAGCTCCTGCTGGTGAGCTCTGAGAAGAGCGTCTTGTCTTTCCAGTGTTGCTCTCATGTGGTCAACATCTGCTGGATTAATTTCGCTGGCTGGATTATTTTGTCCCACGCTGGCGGAGAACGAGGTGAATCCAGGCGCAGATGAATGAGCGCAACTTTAAACGGGATCGTGGTTGGAATGTGGAAGCACCGGTCAAAAGCCAGAGAATCAGTCAACGGAGCTGATAAACAAAATCGCTAAACGAGAGCCATAGTCAAAGGAAGTAACGTGAGATTGGTAGTCGGGAAATCGATCCGCAAAGCAACAATCCGGAACGAAATGTAAAACAAAAGCCGTGGTCAAACTAGGAAGCGCGAGATCAAAGCCGGGACATCAAACAGCAAGGCGAACAAATCCGAACCGTGAGGCGAAAGACGAGAACCCGCGAAAACAACATAAACTTGGCAACGTCAAAGCAATGAAACAAAACGTGAGAGAATCATGGCAAAAACACTCAATAATCCAGCAATTTAAACAGCGCACAGCGCATGCTTAAATGCTGGAGTAATCAGTGGAGGATGAGAAACCGGTGTGTAGATGGGGTGGAAATGGAGCTGTGGGAAAGGACACATGATGGATAGGAAAAACATGAGCACATGTGGAAAGTGACAGCGGGGGAAAAAACGTGGTGACAGGCATGGATCATCTTTCATTGTTCTTTCCCTATTAAGACACTACAAAATCTATATAAGAAACTTTTTATTATGAATTTTAAAGAATGATTTTGGGCATCTCATTTCGTCATTATGAAAATAATATGAAGCACGTATACACACATTCACATAAAAGCTCTATTGTAAAACAAAATAAAATTCATGTTTACTTAAGCATTGGAAACAATATTGTTTTAGGCTAACTAATTATACACAATTCTTTGTTGTACTTGGTCTGGCTTTTAGATAAATTCCTTCCATGCCTTCCATTCCCGAATGTTGCTTGAGGGATCTCGCGGGATGGCGCGCGCTGAATTGCGGGATTTCGCGGTAAAAAGCGGACATTCTTAATGGCCAGATCTGTATGACTCTGACTGTCAGCACTGTTATGTCGCACACAGAACCGAACCCCCTTAATGTTTCAGCGCATGGAGGCAAACACTGACCAGGACAAAAGTCATGAGGTCAACGAGATTAATGGAGGTCATGGGGTTAAGGAGGCCCCACAGGAAAACCATGACAGTCAGTGAGTCAGAAATACCTTGTTCTTTCTCTCTCTCTCTCTCACTCTCTCTCTCTTTCCCTCATTGTCTCTCCCTTTGAACCTCTCTTTCACTGTCCTCTGTGTGTATCACTCTCTCCGTCTCTCTCTGTCTTGCTCACTGATGTGGTGTTATGTTATTTTCAGTCCTGTTGAATCCTGGGTAACTCCTCGGTCTCAGATCTTCCAGAAATCCGTTGATGAGAACTGGACCACAGACTCACCGTACCATCAGCAGGACAACCGACAAAATGCACAGGTAATTCCATTGTTGAGTGTACAAGCTCCTCACACTTCAAAAACCTTAACTCCACCTACTGTGAGGACTCTTCACTTGTGCTCCTATCTCTTTTCTTCTTTCAGTTTCTGTTCTCTTTCTTTGCCTGCTTATTTATATTTTGTCTCTTTGCCTGACCTCACTGTCTTACTGTCTGGTTGTCTCTCTCACTCCCATTCTCTTATATTGCCATGTTGCTGTTGCCTTGCTTTGCAGGTGGCTGCATACACTGTCCACACATAAACCTGCAGTGACTGTATATACAGTGCAGACCAAAAGTCTGTACTGTATACACACCTTTGGACACCTTCTCATCCAAAGAGTTTTCTTTATTTTCATGACTATGAAAATTGTAGATTCACACTGAAGGCATCAAAACTATGAATTACCACATGTGGAATTATATACAGTACAGACCAAAAGTTTGGACACAGCTTGTCATTCAAAGAGTTTTCTTTATTGTGTTCTTTAGCCCAAACAAGTCTCTTCTGCTTGTTGTCCTTAGCAGTGGTTTCCTAGCAGATATGCTACCATGAAGGCCTGATTCACACAGTCTCCTCTTAACAGTTGTTCTAGAGATGTGTCTGCTGCTAGAACTCTGTGTTGCATTGACCTGCTCTCTGATCACTTTCAAAGTTTTCCCAATTTTTCAGACTGACTGATCTTTATTTCTTAAAGTAATGATGGCCACTCATTTCTTTCTTCACTTAGCTGCTTTTTTCTTTTCATAATACAAATTCAACCTCTTTGAATGAGAAGGTGTGTCCAAACTTTTGGTCTGTACTGTACATAACAAAAAAGTGTGAAACTACTGAAAATGTCATATTCTAGGTCCTTCAAAGTAATCACCTTTTGCTTTGATTACTGCTTTGCACACCCGTGGCATTCGCTTGATGACTTCAAGAAGTAGCCACCTTTTGCTTTGATTACTGCTTTGCACACTCTTGACATTCTCTTGAGCTTCAAGAGGTAGTCACCTGAAATGGTCTTCCAACAGTCTTGAAGGAGTTCCCAGAGATGCTTAGCACTTGTTGGCCCTTTTGCCTTCACTCTGCATCCAGTTCACCCCAAACCATCTTGATTGCATTCAGGTCTGGTGACTGTGAAGGCCAGGTCATCTGGCGCAGCACCCCATCACTCTCCTTCTTGGGCAAATAGCCCTTACACAGCTTGGAGGTGTGTTTGGGGTCATTGTCCTGTTGAAAAATAAATGATGGTCCAACTAAACGCAAACCGGATGGAATAGCATGCCGCTGCAAAATGCTGTGGTAGCCATGCTGGTTCAGTATGCCTTAAAATTTTAATAAATCAGTGTCACCAGCAAAGCACCCCCACACCATCACACCTCCTCCACCATGCTTCACGGTGGGAACCAGGCATGTAGAGTCTATCCGTTCACCTTTTCTGCATCGCACAAAGACACGGTGGTTGGAACCAAAGATCTCAAATTTGGACTCATCAGACCAAAGCACAGATTTCCACTGGTCTAATGTCCATTCCTTGTGTTCTTTAGCCAAAACAAGTCTCTTCTGCTTGTTGCCTGTCCTTAGCAGTGGTTTCCTAGCAGATATTCTACCATGAAGGCCTGATTCACACAGTCTCTTCTTAACAGTTGTTCTAGAGATGTGTCTACTGCTAGAACTCTGTGTGGCATTGACCTGGTCTCTAATCTGAGCTGCTGTTAACCTGCGATTTCTGAGGCTGGTGACTCGGATGAACTTATCCTCCGCGGCAAAGGTGACTCTTGGTCTTCCTTTCCTGGGCCGGTCCGCATGTCAGCCAGTTTCTTTGTAGCGCTTAATGGTTTTTGTGACTGTACTTGGGGACACTTTCAAAGTTTTCCCAATTTTTCGAACTGACTGACCTTCATTTCTTAAAGTAATGATAGCCACTCGTTTTTCTTTACTTGGCTGCTTTTTTCTTGCCATAATTCAAATTCTAACAGTCTATTCAGTAAGACTATCAACTGTGTAGCCACCTGACTTCTTCACAACACAACTGATGTTCCCAAACCCATTTATAAGGCAAGAAATCCCACTTATTGAACCTGACAGGGCACACCTGTGAAGAATGTGCAAAGCAGTAATCAAAGCAAAAGGTGGGTACTTTGAAGAACCTAGAATATGACATATTTTGTCTGTACTGTATATATATACAGTATATATATACACACACACATATTAGACTCTAACAATCATAATATTTAGCTTGGTTAATATGAAGAAGATTATTTGTTTATTATTTTACAAATAAATGTCACAATTCTCAGATGTATTTTGTGATTGACATTTAACTGACTCCACAAATATGTTTTTCAGCAGCCACAGAAACATTTTATATTATATTTATATTATATATATTATATATTTATATTTACTTACAGACTGATGAAGCTGTGTTTATTAACTGCTTGATTTTCATGAACACTCCTGCGTTTGCTTACATTTTCACAGTGTATGTGTGTGTATATGTGACACATCACTGACTGTACAAACCTTCAAAACTGAAAAAAGTAACTGGCTTATTAGACTAAATTTTTTCAACTGGGTGCACCATTTTAAATAACTGTCGTCGTATTGAGTAGAGCCCATGACATGCATGGTGAAAAGTTGCTCAGCTCAATGAGATCTAAATGTGTACCGAGTTTTACATGTATACAGTAAGTGTGTATGAGCTATACAGTAAAATCTCCTTTGAAGTCCATGCCCAGGCTCCAGCTGCTCAGGCGTCTTATATATTATATAGGGCCTAAGCACCGGCGTCATCGCCACCCAGATGCACCAGAACGACAGTAGGTACATGCATGTACAGGGTAATACCATGTCCATTTACAGGGGAATACCCATACCATTATGACGCATTATATGATTAGATGCATAGTAGGGGGAATTTTATGTCATTGGGCAGAGTGGACAGGTTTAATTGTTTTGGGCATCATTTCAATGTTCTTACAGAACTAAGATTCTTCTGTGATCATTTGATGGTGTTGTGTAATGTTTTCATTGCCAATATCAAACAAAAGTCTGCTGTCTTGCCTTATCTCAAATGTTTTAGTGGTAATCATATAAATGCACTATGCAGCAAACCTTTGCATGAAGCTCAGATACTCCCCAACATGTACTCCCAAGAAGCGGAAGTACAGGACTCTCTCCATGCAATCTTTGCTGACGAGCAGTGGTAGAATGTCTGTTTTTTTCCCTCCTAAAATTTATGATGATCTCCTTGGTCTTAGAGGTGTTGAGGAGCCGATTGTTTTCTCGACACCAGGCTATTAGTCATTCCACCTCATACCTGTAGGCAGACTCATCCACCCCACCACCACCACTAAGACGAGCCCTACTATTGTAGTGGCGTCCACAAAATTTGACACGGGTGTTGCTGTGTTGGACAGGTGTACAATCATGAGTGTACAGGGTGTAGAACGGGTAAAACTGATTATTTTCCTCCTGTACCCCAACTTAACCCTTAGGGGTCGACGGCATCATCGATGATGCCAATCACTTTTTTTTCTTTGCAATTGTTTTTGTGAATTAAATTATATTGTAACAACCCAGAAAAAATATGTACACAAACAGTAAACGGTTTTCTTTCCAAAAAGTTTATTGCCAAATAAATGTTTGTTATTAAATTAATGTTAAAAAAAAAAAAAACAGACGCATGTCAGATTCTTGTCACCACACACGTTGGAGCCCCGCACCTAGCACTCCGTTCATCTGCAAGATTTATGTAAATGGCTCTATTCAGATGTAAGTTAATGCTAATTGCTGTGTTGTTTGGGGGAGTGATGTGCTGATGCATGCCAGTGTCTAACAGAACAGGAAGGGCTTGAATGAATTAACAAAAACAATTGTTTTTAATATTTTTACTTAAATATTCTCATACGCATGTAAGAAACTCTTCATGATAAAATGACTCGTGGCATGAATTCACACAAAGCGCTTCAGGTTCAAATAATCCTTCAACGCTGAACACAAACAGCAAAAAAACATGATAATAATAATCAGAATAATAATAATCATCATTTTTTGTTGTTGTTTGTGTCTAGTGTTGAATAATTATTTGACCTGCTCACATCGTTCACGCTTTCACTTTTGAAAATGCATTGTTTATTCAGAAAGTATATATTTGTGCTCTGTTGTTTTTATGGGGTACTAATTTTACATTTTGCCTGCTTTGCAAAAGTTGCTTCCTTTGTGATCTGTGTATATTTTGACTGAAACAAAGCTGCTCGTATCGGCTCATATCAGCTCTTTGATCAAAGAGGAGATGAAAAGTAGAAAGTGAATGTGTAGAGCAGAAACAGCAGCTTCATTGTCACGAACTAACCGAAGATGAACCAGAAGACTAGCAGTTAGCCCTGTAGTGTGGATGGTAAACCCAAACGCGGAAGTAGCGTGAGCAGGCAGGATAACCACACTGGTTATTATTAGAACTCTCCCGAAGCGAGAGCAAGAGTTTACACAAAAAACCCGCGTTGTAAATACACACACCCAATCGAAAGCAAAACCCAAGAAAGTGAGTACTCACGTTTAGACGAGCGAACCGTCGGCGATAGCATGGGAAAACTCAATGACTGAGCAATGTGAGGCGCCATCTTGTTTCCTTTTATGCTTCATGAAACCCGACCTTATTACTTCCGGGTCCTAGTGCCGGTCGTGTTACGGGTGTGCATAACAGTACCCTCCTGTCCAGGACCGACTCTCGACGGTCCTGGGGTGGAAGATACCCGACGACCATGGGTGACGTAGTGAAGGGTTTAAGTTGAGATGTGTGGAATACCGGGTGGATCCGGAGCGCCGCAGGCAGCTGGAGCCGGTAGGTGACAGGGTTAAATCGGAGGTTGATGCGGTATGGTCCGATGAATCTGGGTGATAGTTTCCGTGATTCAGTCTGCAGGTGTAGATTTCTTGTTGATAACCATACCTTGTCACCTACTTGGTACATTCGTCTTGGTGGGTGTCGACTGCGATGTTGAATGGTGTAGCGGGTGTTAGCAAGTCGGATGGCGTTGTTTGCTCATCTCCAGAGCCGTCGACACCGGCGAACCAACTGTTGGGCCGACGGTACTTCAACCTCCGGTTCTTGATGGTCGAACATCGGAGGTTGGAAACCGTAGCACACCTCGAACGGGCTGAGGTTGGAGGCAGAGGACGTATGGAGGTTGTGAGACAACTCAGCCCATATGAGGTAGCGGGCCCAGGAGCACTGACGATCAGCAATAAAGCATCTCAGGTAGCGCTCCAGTTGTTGGTTGGTTTGCTCCATCTGACCGTCTGTGGGTGGTAGCCGGAGGACAGACTGCAGGTGGAGTCGATCAGACGGCAGAAGGCCTTCCAGAACCGGGAGGTGAACTGGGGCCCCCTGTCCGAGACGATGTCCTTTGGGAACCCATGCAGGTGGACTACGTGCTCTATCAGCTCAGCTGTCCTTTTGGCTGACGGGAGACCGGTGAGGGCCACCAGGTGTACAGCTTTGGAGAACCGGTCGACGATGGTGTGGATGGTGTCCTTACCTTTGGAAACCGGCAGGCCCGTGATGAAATCAATGGCAATGTGTGTCCAGGGCCGGCAGAGAACTGGGAGTGGCTGAAGTTCCCCTAGTGATGGCTGGTTGCTGTCCTTGGACCTGGCACACAAGGGGCACGCCTGGACAAACTCGTCCACGTCCCTCCTCATATTTGGCCACCAGAAGGCGCGTTGAATGAAGAGTAGCGTGTGTCGCTTTCCGGGGTGTCCAGAAATTGGGGAGGAGTGTCCCCATTCGAGGACGTCGGTCTTGATGGAGTTGTGGACATAGAGACGACCAGGCGGCACACCTGCTGGTTCGGTCTTCGCAGTCTGTGCCTGGCGAACCCTCGTTTCCAAATCCCAGTTAATTGGTGCAAGGATCTTGGTGGGTGGTAGGACAGGCGCGGGGTATGACAGGTGGAAGTTATAATTTTCGAAAAAACAATGCCCACTTCCAGTTTCTGCGGGTCCATGGCCACAACCTGGGACGAGATGACAAAACCCAGGAACATGGTGGAGCGCTCGTGAAAAGTGCACTTTACCAACTTACAGTACAGTTGGTGGGCGAGGAGTCTCTTTAGGACCGCCCTGACGTGCTGGACGTGTTCGTGGATGGTTCGGGAGTAAATGAGGATATCGTCCAGGTAGACGAACACCCAGTGGCCTAACATGTCTCTGAGAACGTCGTTGATAAATTGTTGGAATACCGCGGGTGCATTGCAGAGACCGAAGGGTATGACCAGGCTTTCATAGTGTCCGGTAGGGGTGATGAAGGCCGTCTTCCACCCATCGCCCTCTCTGGTGTGCACCAAGTTGTAGGCGCTCCGGAGGTCCAACTTAGTGAAAATGGTGGCGCCAGAGAGGGCGTCCAGGGCAGAGTTGGTAAGAGGCAACAGGTGTCGGTTCTTGATGGTGATGTTGTTGAGTCCCCGGTAATCGACACAGGGACGAAGGCTACCATCACGTTTCTTCACAAAAAAGAACCCCGCGGCGGCAGGTGAGGAGGAGGGCCGGATGGTACCATGGCGAAGTCCGCTGGAGACATACTTTTTCATTGCCTGCATCTCGTTCTTGGATAGGGAATAGAGGTGGCTGCGGGGTGGGATGGAGCCTGGCTGAAGGTCGATCGCCAGGTTGTAGGGGCGATGTGGAGGTAGATGGGTGGCACGATTCTTGCAGAAGACTTCAGCCAGGTCTCGGTAATCTTGTGGGATGTTATCTCTGTCGACATCGGGGACCTCGGTCTCCCTAGAGCACGTCCCAGCCTCGGCCCGTAGGCATAGTTCGTTGCAGGTCGGTCCCCATTGTAGGATTCGATTTTGGGTCCAGGAGATGAGTGGGTCGTGACGCAGTAGCCATGGGTGTCCCAGGATGATAGGTGGTGACGGAATGGAGGTGATGTAAAGCTGGAACTGTTCCTGATGCTGGTTAATGACGAGGATGATAGGTTGGGTTCGGAGGGTGATGGGACTGGAGGAGAGGGGCCGACCATCAACTGATGTAATGGTTACGGGCTGGGATAACGCCTCTGTCTTTACCCCCAGTCTTTTGACATGAGAAGAGTCAATGAAGTTGCCCGCGGCACCGGAATGGATGAACGTGGTACTTTCAACTCATTTGTGGTCAAACTGGAGGTGTACTTTTACCGTGAGACGGGAATCATTGGTCAAGGTGGTGGAGAGGGAGATGGAAACCGGTGAGCCACTCTCATTTCACAACGGGTCTGCGCGTTTCCGGGTCGCAGAGGACAGATGGCTCTGTGGTGTGTGGCAGATCCACAATACGCGCAGAGACCCTCTCTGAATCGGCGTTCCCGTTCTGCAGCGTTTAAAGAGGCATGCCCTAATTGCATGGGTTCCCCGGCTCCTGTGTTAACCACGGCGGGAGGTGGAGAACCGACGGGTCCGGTAGGTGGAGCAGTGAATGAGGATCGGGCTTCGGAGACTGCAGCTTGGGGGAAGAAAGTGGTGGATCGAGGAGCAGACTGATGTAATGGCATCGTGATGGGCGGCAGGGTACGGGGAGCTGGCTTGGGGCGGGCGAGCAGACGTTGATCGATCCGGGGGGTGAGTTGGATTACGCTATCCAAGGTCGCTGGGAGCTCTCGTCCGGCGAGCTCATCCTTAATACGCAAAGCCAGTCCTTCATATTAGGTCGTCCGGAGGGCAGAGTCTTCCCAGTCGGTCTGCACAGCAAGGGTACGAAACTCCGCGGTGTAGTGGCTCACGGACGACCCTCCCTGCCGTAGGTGATATAGTTTGGAGTCGGTCTCCACCTCAGCAGCAGGATGTTCGAAGGTGAGTTTAAGTTGGCGGGTGAATTCCGTGTATGAGTAGGTGACGTCTAAATCTGAGCGAAGAACTGCCGTGGCCCACTCAGCTGCCTGCCCGGTAGCAACGAGACGAAAAGAGCAATGCGCAGTTGGTCTGTGGAGTACCTGGTGGAATTGAACTCAAACACGAGATCCAATGCAGTTAGAAAAACACTGCACTTCCCATCTGTGCCATCTCATTTATCCGGTAAAGCCAGAAAAACATCAGAAGATGGGGAGGGAGTTGGCGGTGCAGCAGCCGCTGCGATGGGCGTGGAAACAGCCGGCTGAGTGGCCGCCCCGCGGAGGGTCGCATTCTCTTGTCGCAGCGCCGCCACCTCACGGCGCAAGACCGCGACGTCTTGGAGCTCCTTGCGGAGAGATGCGACTTCACCACGGAGCTGATCGATCAACTTGGCGTGCTGGTCAACCACATCGCAGAGGTGAGCAAACTCCGCTGGGTTCACTGCTGACGGCTCAGTCATTCTGTCACGAACTAACCGAAGATGAACCAGAAGACTAGCAGTTAGCCCTGTAGCGTGGATGGTAAACCCAAACGCGGAAGTAGCGCGAACAGGCAGGATAACCACGCTGGTTATTATTAGAACTCTCCCGAAGCGAGAGCAAGAGTTTAAACCCGCGTTCTAAATACACACACCCAATCGAAAGCAAAACCCAAGAAAGTGAGTACTCACCCGACCTTTTGACTTCCAGGTCCTAGTGCCGGTCGTGTTACGGGTGTGCATGACATTCATTTAATTAATAAAATACACAAACAACAACATCACAATACATGGTGTCTGTGAATGGCTGATATATGGTTGTGAATAAGCCTTTTGGTGACTAAAATGTCTGTGTGAGCCCACAGCATGTGCGCACTCTTTCACTTTAGAATAGAATAGAATAGAATAATCTTTCTTGTCATTGCAACCAGTACAACGAAATTTTAAGTGCCATCACGCATTGTAAAAAAAAAAAACAATCTCACACACACTCCCACAAAGCATACAGTACATTGTTATTGCACGATCTACACAGATATATATTTTTTGCATTAATTGCATAAACTGCTGAAAAATGCATAAATAATTTAATCTTATTGCACATTGTTTTAACCTTTTTATAGCAGTATTCAGTAGACCTATTGCAATAGAATAAAAATTGTTTAGTAGATCAAACACTTGATGTCCCGGTTGTGAATTGTCCTTTACAATTTTATTGGCTAGTTTAAGGCAGCGGGAACTGTGTAAGTTTTTCAAGTTGCTGAAAGGGCAGCCGACAATATTCTGGGCAGTTGTAATGACCATCTGCAGTGCCGTTCTCTGGGCCACAGTGCAGCTGCTGTACCACACACACATATGCTGTATGTCAGTATACTCTCAATGGAGCATCGATAAAAAGACACCAGTAGTCTCTGGGAGATATTGTTCTTCCTGAGGATTCTCAGGAAATGCAGTCTCTTCTGGGCAGTCCCCACTGATGAACAGTGGTGAAATGTAAATTTTTTCTCTCCTAAAATCTATGATGACCTCCTTGGTCTTAGAGGTGTTGAGGAGTAGATTATTTTCTTCACACCAGGCTGTTAGCCGTTCCACCTCATACCTGTAGGTAGACTTATCCCCCCCAAAGATGGACGTCCTCTCCCATTGGCGCGAGAGGGCGTCCGGCTTGAGGTTTCTTGAGCCCGGACTAAACAAGAGCACACCGGGAGAAGAAGAGGGACCATCTGGCTTGTCGGGGGTTTAAGCAGGTTAAGGGGTTTTGGCTGACCAGATATATTCTAAGTTCTTGTGGTCGGTCCAAATCAATATTTGCTGTTCGGCCCTGGGTTCCTCTTTGTGAGGGCGCTAAGTGGATACCACGAAACCCAAGAAGGAAATGGAGGTTGTGTGGAACTGTGACTTCTCTGGCTTAACATATAGATGGTTCTGCTGGGGAGGTTGCAGCACCCGGCGTACGTGGGTGATGTGCTGTGGCATGGAGCACCTCATTAATGAACCTCTGAACCACTGCTGGCGCATTAGTCAGACCGAAGGGCATCACCCGGTATTCGTAGTGCCCTGACGGTGTAATAATCGCAGTCTTCCACTCGTCCCCTGCCCTGATGCGGATCAAATTGTAAGCGTAGATAAAGCTTTGTGAACAATTTCGCCTTTTGCAAGCACTCAAAGGTAGAATTCATCAGAGGAAGGGGATAGCGGTCTTTCAGGGTAATCACGTTCACCCCCCGATAATCTATTCATCTTTACGAAGAAGAACCCGCCCCTGCGGGGGATGTGGATGGACGAATGAATCCCAGGGACAATGCCTCCTGGATGTACTCCTCCATGGCCAATTGCTCAGGAGAAGACAAGGAGTAGAGCTTTCCCCTTGGTGGAGTTGAACCTGGAAGCAGGTTGAATGTGCAGTCGAAAGATCGATGGGGAGGAAGCTTTTGGGTCCCCGACTTGGAAAATAATTCCGCCACATCCCAGTAATCTTTGGGAAGACATGTCTAGGGTTCTGATCCCTTTTAAGCAGCTTTGTGCGCAGCGGGTGCCCCAAACCGAGACAGAACAGGTTAGCCAATAAATACGGGGGTTGTGTTCCTGTAACCAAGGAAACCCCAGTACCACCTGGAGCTCAGGTTAGGGGGAGGGGGGGGTGCTTGTGCTACAGCGATGGCTGCAGGAGCCGATCGTGAACACCACACAGTGCTATAAAGGGAAGGAGGGCGCGCTTATGTCTGCGCGTGCCACCGTGCTACCGTCACAAAGAACAGGTATTTCGTTTATTATTGTTATTATTCTTGTTTTTTTTCACCGCTCTTTTCAGTTCTCTCATTTCTCTTTTCTTTTTTCACTTTTCTCTTTTCATTTTCTCTTTTCACTTTTTTCTTTTCACTTTTCTATTTTTCTCCCTATACCAGAGCCACGCTCTCATGCCTGGTGCTATATAATGTTCGCACAGCATGCGCTGGTTTCTGGGAGCTTAAATATTCTACCGTCCAGGTGTAGCTCATTTCCTTTGATTGTCAGTGCTGCGGGGTTGCCTAGCAACTGCCCGTCGCATGTGTGGCCATGTTACAAAATGGGCCTGCATTTAACAATCACATACTCCAGGTCTGGGGAGCAGTAGCAGAGTCTGGGATGAGTGGATGAAGCCAGGTCTCTGTGATTAACAAAATACAGCTGTCCTTCACGACGGTATTAGACACCACCTGTAGCGTCAATTCATCCATCTTGTTGGTAAGTGATCTGGCATTCATCATAAAGAAGCTGGGAAGCAGTGGTTAGTGTGGCTGGCTCCGTAGCCTAACTAGCGCGCCAGCCCTGCAGCCTCGCTTCTGCTTCCTCTCCCTGCGCCGGTTTCACCACCTTACCACAGGGATGGTAATTCCCGGAGAGCCGGGGCCTCTCGCTATGTCCACCGTGATCTTATATATAGAAGCTCGGCTGTAACCCTGCATTCACACCGAACGCGGCGAGAGCGTCAAATCTCTCTCTTGCCGCCCTGCTGTTGCTCTGATGTAGATCGAATGCCTTTCTTATATTTAAAGGGGCCACAAAGCAATCAAGCTTGTTGATCTTGTGGAGACTGACCAAAATGTGGAAAACAAGAAATTGATTGATAGAAAGAAGTTTATTGTAGAAATAAACAAATTATAAGCCATTTGTATGGTGTGGCTTCTGTTCATTGTGAATTGCTAGTCTAATTTAATATTTTTTTATTATTATATTATATTTCTTATTATGATAATATTATTAGAATCACTTACTAGACTTTGTCTTTAATTAAAATAACTTAATAAATTAATAATTAATAACTTATAAATTAATAATTCATAAACACCTGCTACCTCAATAATCAACCTCTTCTCCATTTTGCTTGGGAACTAATGTAACCGGAACAAAAGTTACAGGACTATGTTCCTCGGAATCTTCTAAAGGGGAGGACCGCTACTTTTAATTGGTTGCCGCTCAACCACGTCATAGTTGAGCTGATTTCAACTCCCTTCGCCGCTCTCGCCGCGCCATCCTTTTGCTGCTTTTAGCGAGTACTTTGCAGAGTTTTGATCGAAAGCCAGATGAACGCATGCGTGCCGATATATAGATTTATAAGAAGTTTCTTAAAATTCAGTTTCTCTTCTCATAATCCCCTAGAAAGACAGATTTATACTCGCTAATAAGTCGCTGCCTTTGCGCCGCTGTGCAAAACCTGTGCCGATTTGATGCGCTTTATTTCAGTCATAATATATTAAAACATTTTTGCTGTGTAGTTTTTTGTGTGTGTACATAAAAATTTTTTAGAAACCATGCTTTATTTTTATCTCAAAAGAAGCCGTGTTTGTGTGAGGAATCTGAGTGTGTATAGGTGTGAACAGCTGAGACAATAGGAGAACTGGTGGAACCTGATGTTACCTGAGCCAGGTGTGAATGGGTCTTACATATTCATGAAAAGTCATAGATTATTCAGTGAAACAGAGGTTCTGCTAAGAAAAGTTAGGCACATCAGTCACTTTACCCCAAATAAAAGCTCTTTCTGAGTGTTATAACTTAGTTGTTTTGCTATGAACACGCACCCAATACTTTCATGAACTCATTTCTGTGTTCAAAACAATCTGCCAGGTTTTTTTAATTCTCCTTTTTTTCTGCTTTTCTGCTAATGTTTAAATTTTTATTTTTTGTGTGTGCAACTTGACATAATTTTAAAGGTTACACATGAATCCGACATATTTAGATCAGCCACATCATGAAAACCCAGTTTTTGCTCTACATAAATAAGGAGAAAATGTTGTAGCTACTATATTGGTAAAGATTTGAAATTTTCACAAATTTAAGAAGAGCGCTGAATCACTGCAGGTCTTCAAAAAGGCCTCAGACCCCTAAGGGTTAACCTCTCTGATGCCTCTCTTTAGGTCGCCTCGGGCTGTGCTATAAAGAGCCCTGTCGCCAGACTTTAAGGTGGGGTCAGTTTGGACGGTAAGCAAACTGTAAAGGGTCAAGTGTGTCGGGTAGTGAAGAGATGATAAAGTCTCTGACCAGGCTCTCAAATTACTTCATCATTACTGAAGTCAGGGCAACAGGTTGATGGCACCAGTTCTCTAGCACAATTTATCCAGATTTCTAATCTCAATATCAACCCAAGATTCACAGACTGTTTAAGGGGAACAGTATTAAATGTAGAACTACTGGTAAAAGTAGGCTCTATGGGCAGGTAGGTAATTTGAACAACAAGGAGAAGAGCACTTTCATCTGCCTTTGATCAAAATGCTGCCTCTTGCAATGTGAAAGCATTCCAATGTGAGCAGCTTTATTTTAGTCATAATATACTCAGATCACAAAGAGTGGCAACTTGCAAAGCAGACAAATTGTAAAATCAATAATCATACCCCAGAAAAACAACATAGCACATATGCATATAAACTCACCAGATAAACACTGTCTTTTGCAAAGTGAAAGCTTGCATCAATGTGAGCAGCTTTATTTCAGTCCTAATTTCACAACCACATTCCAGCTGTCAAAAAACATTGGCCTGACTGGTCTGGTGGATGTCAGGCTATATGTCAAAGGATTTCAATTCTCTCAGCATTATAAAGTAGACAAGACTAAACTAAGCGGTTTGCTGCAAAGCAATCAAATTCCAGAGCCTGGTCACACATTGGGTATGTACATAATAGATAAAATTCTAATTTTAGTAAGAAACAAAACAGTTACCTATTGGTAATGTGGATTACTACACCAAATGGGTAGAGATGTTTCCAATAAGGGATGCAAAAACTCAAAGAAGTCTTTACACGTTGGGGAGTCTATCAGAACTATTTAAAACTAGGGGGTACATTCAGAGACTTACGACTAGTTACCAGATAATTAGCAAATTAATTAGCAAATCTAACCAAAAGAGATAATTGGGTCCTAAAGATAATGGTAGCTTTATATGTGGGACAGTATCACGAAGCCTAGGACCATTAGTTTTGTTTTGCCATTAACACAGCCCAACATGAGACTATGGTAAAAATGCCAGTGGAGAACAAGGTGAGTCACCAATTCAAGGACCCACAGTATAGATTAAAGTGCCAACCCCAGATCTACCTGTTTATACCTTGATATAAAGGAAAATTAGGCTAGCATAGGAAATAAAAGATTAAATGAGTAGCCAGAAGGCCAAATAGGCTAGATGTAACAATGCCCAGAGGATTTATGTGCAATTTTTACCAGATGATTTAGTATGGTTGCATGCTCTCCCAATTTCTTCTGCCTTGCAAAAATTCCCTGTGAGTCTAGCGCCTAAGTGGGAGAGACCAGCTAAAATACAAATAAAAAAAATGGGGCCAGTAAATTATCCAATTGCTTGGGGCAAAACACTATTAGGGACTGTCTCCTCTGACTGGACTGTGGCAGAAATGAAGTGAGGCCCTTTCATTTATTTCTCCTGGATATTCTAGCATGCTTTGTTTACAGGGTTTTCTGTAAGGGTTTTCTGAACTGAATTTTTGTGTTTTCGTTTTAGGTGTGGTGGCACAATAGCTTAGTGGTTAGCACTGTCGCCTTGCTCCTTCAGGGTCTGGGTTCATTTCCCGCATGGAGTTTGCATGTTAGGTACTCCGGTTGTCATGTTGCACGACCTGACTGCCACTGACTGTCACTTTCCTCCACCTGCTCATGTTTTTCCTAGTCTTTCACCCATTTCCGCCCCATCTGCACACCAGTCTCGCATCTCATGCTGATTACTTCAGCTTTTAAGCACTGCTTCAGTGCTGGTTTACTGTTTGTCTTCTCACCCAATTCTTTTATCGAATAGCTTTCACATTGAAAGTTTCAAGTTTTTTTTGTTTCCTTATTTTTTTGCAATCGCCTCATAATTTGGATTTGTCACCTCCCTCTTTTGATTCCCCAGTTTTGATCTTGTGCTTACTTTTTGACTACGACCTTTTGTTTTATGTTTTCGGATTTGTTACCTCGCTGATTGTTTTTCAGGTTGCGCTTTTTCTTCCGACCATGGCTTTTGTGTTGTAATATTGAGGTAGCAGTTTTTGATCCTCTTGTCTGCTTTTTGACCACATTCTCGCCTAACGCTGCCTCTCAATCAGCATTGCTGAGGATTCCTCTCAATCAGCATTGCTTCATAACAGAATAATCCAACCATCGAACTGTATCCAGAGTTTGACCGCATGAGATCGGCACTGGAGGGGCGAAGTGCTCTTCTCTGAGCACACCAGCAGGAGCTGCTTAGCATCAAACAAACCTTTGCTGATGTCACAACCCATCTTTGGCAGCTCTAACTCTCTCCTGTTCAAGACGGAAACCTCAAGATGCAACGAGAACACCTACGTGCACCCTAGGGTTAGGGTTAGCCTAGGATTTGCCTGTCCGAGTGGATTTGGGTCTTCACCTCCGGAGGCCAACCAGGATATCACCACTCAAGATCACATCTCCTTCACCAAGAATATGCGAACAGGAGAGACTTATGCAATTGGACAGGACCTCGACATGTGCCTCCCTGTCTTCCTCGTCCATGAACAGCAGGCCCACCTTGTGCAGGCTCTAATTGACTCAGGCTTTGACTGTATCTTCATCAATGCAGCCTCACCCAAGGCGCTGGGAATTCCCTCATTTCCCTTGGAGACCCCTCTCAAAATCCAAGCCATCGACGAGAGCCCCCTTCCATCAATCACCCACAGAACCCGTTATAGGCCTGAGGGTCTCAGACAATTATTCTGAGCAAACCTCATTATTTATCATGGACCGATCTGTCGTAGACATTAATTGAAAACTTTGATTTCAGAAGGTTACAACTTTATTGGTTGATCAACAAGTCGGGAGGTCTGCAGAACGCACCATGACTCCCGACGGCTTCTTGCTTAATTAATGATCCTGAATAAAGGCAGGCTGTCTTCCCGCGCTGATCTTACATTCAACATCTGGATTCCATTAAGTTTCCCTATTCTAGGTGTCTCAACTTATAGATCAGATTTCTTAAACAGGCACATTCCAAGAGGCCTGTATGCTCAGCCTCTCACGTACGTCTCTCATTATTTCAAGCTGGGGTACCCTTTATTTTTTAAAAGTGAGTAAAGTCACATAAAAAATCTAATAAAATTTATTTCCATAGATCTTACGCCACGGTCATCCTGGGCCTGCCTTGGTTAACCTGCCATAACCTGCAGGTCGACTGGGCCAGGAACACAATCTCAGCCAGGAGCCCATCATGTTCCATGACCTACTTACAAGCAGCAGTCATGCCATGCCTCAACCCTGTCACTAAGGACGATTAATGTAATCCTTTTTATGTCAAGGAGAAATGCACCGTGGATATGACATAGCCTCTTTTGAGATTTAAATGAAGTGTTAAAGTTTTTTGTGGTTCGAGTGGTCCGCTGTGGCAACCCCTTGATGGGAGGTTCAGTATGTCTGACTTGCACACAAATGTAACACAGTATGGTCTGCCTTTAGTCATACCCTCAAATTTCCTTTCAAGTGATTGGCTAAAATTGTAAGAGAAATCTGATAGGCTGTAGAGAATTTAATCACATCAGGGACATCCCAAAAATATATATATTTTTAATTAATTGTTACATATACCTTACAACACAGTAAAAGTTTTTTTCTTTTATTAGGAAGCTGGGTTCAGAGTACAGGGTCAGCCAGGTTACAGAACGCCTGAAGCCTGGTAATGGCATTGCTCAAGGGCTCAACAGTGGCATTTGACAGTGTTTGGGATAGTACCCCTGATCTTCCAATCCGTAACTCAGTAACCCACAGCTTAAAACATTTGCTCTACCACTGCCCACAAAGTTAAGCCGTTTGTAAACGCAAGTTTGTGATTCTGTAAATAAAGAGGAAATTATGAAATATTTTTAGAAAATATATTTGTCGAGTTTCCATTTATATGTGAATCACAAATCTATTAGTCAAGCAGGTGACATTTATTTATGAAATGCAACACTGATCTGACTCCATAGATTAGACTGTGTGTGTGTGTGTGTGTGTGTGTGCGTGTGTGTGTGTGTGTGTGTGTGTGTGTTCCACATTTTTTCACTCTTTTGTTTTTCAGACAGTAGAAATGAGAATGATGCCTGTTCACTCCGACACTGACACATCACTACCACTGGAAGGGAGGACTGTCTCCATGCCCCGCCTCCCACTACATCACCAAGTGAGCATCATTCCATCCTTCACCCATCCTTTCATTCTTCCATCCCTCTATCACTCCATTTTTTCTTTAGCCAGCTCTTTACATTAACAATGCTTTAACGCAAACAACAGACCCTTCATATATGTTTGATGTACTACTATTCTCAGTGCATCTTTCCCTGCTTGTGTGTCATGTTCATTACAAGGGGAATTGAATATTTTTTTCAACCTAAAGAAGTGTGTGTGTGCATCCGTGTGTGTGTGTGTGTGTGTGTGTTGCCACACTAATTTGCTTGCTATTAACAAAGCTAAAGCACTAATAAACACTAATACATTCTCTATAAACTCACATGCTACAACATTTAACATTCAGTAACACACATATATTAACACAATAACAAACATTCAATTCACATGTAACACACTCACACACTGTTTATTAATATTACTGATATTATTTTGGGGTACTTCGTCATAAACAGTAGATATTAGAGTAGAAATCACTCACTCACTCATCGTTTATACCACTTTATCCTGTATTCAGGGTCACAGGGAGCCTGCAGCCTATCCCAGGAGACTTACGGCACAAGGCGGGGTACACCCTGGACAGGGTGCCAATGCATCACATGGCACACACACATACACTCACTCACACACTACGGGCAATTTGGGAATGGCAATCAGCCTAATGTGCATGTCTTTGGACTGTGGGAGGACGGGAATCAAGCCTGGCCGGGAATTGAACCTGGACCCTAAAGGTGCAAGGCGACAGTGCTAATCACTACACCACCGTTCCGCCGAGTGGAAATCAGTAGAGATTTATATTATTGTACAGCAATACCCCTAAATCTAATAAGAATATTATATAGTAGGATAGTAATATACCCCAATTCCCCACAAAACACCCCAATATACCCTAATGCACCCTAGTATACCACAATACCCCCAATAGTAACTCCCCCTACATTCCAATATATCCAACAGGCAAGCCAATACACTCCAATACTCCCCAATACACTCAAGCAACCCCAGTAAACCAACATATACCATAATTCACTTCAGTACACTCTAGTGCTGCTGGTACACCCCAGCACATTCCAGTACCCCTAGTACCTCTTCAATACATGCTAATAAGTCAATTACACCACCAGTGCACTCCAGTACCTCCAATGAAACATGACATCATATTATTCTGGCCACAATAAGCCCCAAGACGACATCAGATTCCTGGTGAACAGCCAGGTCATTCACAGCGTGGTCACCTTTCAGCCAGTAGTTATCTTCAATTGTGTCAACCAGTGGAGGCCTGTCAATACGAGGCGCAGGGGTGCCGCCCCCCCCCCCCCTTCCACATAATAATTATTTATTTTAATAATTTAAATAAAGTCATTTAGTCACAATATTCTGCTGTATTTCTTAATATAATTTATTTGCAATGAAAAAAAATCTAAACTGTATTACGTTCATTTGTGTTCGTGTATGCGGGGCGCCGGACAAACGAGTGTCTATGTAGGCATATACATTTTGAAAAGCATGTGACTTGAGGCTGAGCTCTGATTGGATCTTTTCAAATCATCCATGGGTCGCAGCACTGTGTGCCCCGAACCCACCCACTTTTATTCTTAGCGAGTCAAAATTGTTTTTAAATATTTGGACTCATGTGATTGGACCATTCTAAACGAGTCTTTTCCAGCATTTCTTACGGCAAGCGGAGCTGGCTGATTGAATGCGATGTGAGTCAGGACTTTATTTTATACTAGTAGTAATGATGCTTAATCACTTAAATCACATAAATTGCTATTTACAGGCGAGTATTATAAAGTGGTAGTTGGTTATAGCCTCTTTCCATACCCTCGGTGACACCAACCAAAGTGGCAGAAGACCTCTGGGAAAATATTTTTAATAACTCGCAACTGAGTGTGCTGTGGTCAGCTTCAGTTACAGCGGGCAAAAACGCAAGGCCAGGGTTGATTCATTCTATCTGATGACTCGTGCTTGCAAGCAAGAATTTCATATTGCCCTTTCAAATCGATTCGCTATGCTGACCGAGAAGGAAGGTTTGGACAAACAAGAAAAGCAGATTTCAGATACCATGGAATGTGCCAACTGCTGTGCCCTACCATCTGCTATTAGATATCTAACAAATGCCTACACCTAGTGGACCAAAGAAATAGTGTTAAGTTGCTCCAGCAACTCAACCACAAAGTCTGGCAAGAGATGAAAGCAGAACAGGAAGTTTTTTGGAAGGTTGCAGGAGAACTCGAAGAAGCGACACACAGGCTCTATAGCGACGCACAGGCTCTATAGCGACGCACAGGCTGGAGACTAAACAGAAGACACTAGAGACTAGGGGACACACTAGAGACTAGGGGACACACTAGAGACTAGGGGACACACTAGAGACTAGGGGAGACACTAGAGACTAGGGGAGACACTAGAGACTAGGGGAGACACTAGAGACTAGGGGAGACACTAGAGACTAGGGGAGAACCTAGAGACTAGAAACAGGGGAGAACCTAGAGACTAGGGGAGACACTAGAGACACTAGAGACTAGAAACAGGGGAGACACTAGAGACTAGAAACAGGGGAGAACCTAGAGACTAGAAACAGGGGAGAACCTAGAGACTAGAAACAGGGGAGAACCTAGAGACTAGAAACAGGGGAGACCCTAGAGACTAGAAACAGGGGAGACCCTAGAGATAGGGGAGACCCTAGTGACTGGGGAGAACCTAGACACTAGAAACTGGGGAGAACCTAGACACTAGAAACTGGGGAGAATCTAGAGACAGGGGAGACACTACAGACAGGGGAGAACCTAGAGACTAAGGGAAAAATTTAAAACATGAGAAACTAGAAACAAGAGGAGCTAGAAACACACTGAACAATACTTACACAAAGACAAAAGGGCATACTCAAAGACACATTTAACCAGACACAATAATCCTAATTACAACCATTTAGAGCCAATTTAAAACAAATACCAATTAAAGCAACAAAAAAAAAATGCTCACTAGACATTATCAATGCTCGACCCAGTTTCCCTAACAGCTAACAGCTTTTTATAACAGATCTAATGAGCTACCTCGGTTCAGGTGAGCTACATCATCACCTGACCGAGGTGCCTTCTGGGAAACTGAGTCTACAAACAAAACTACACAAACTAAAACTAATCATGCACACAGTGCCCTCTAGGGGTGGTCCCTTACATAGTCGATGCAATCATGGAAAAGGCATTTACGGGGCAGTGAGGAGTTCAGTTTAATGAGTATCAATTTGTAACTGATGATAGTGCAATATCATGATAGTGACATTTCCCATACCATGCAGTCTTACGGCTTCAAAATTACCATGAAGAAAATAAAAAGCAATGTAAGTGAAGTGAACTGTTATGTTGTGCTTTCCAAAACTCCTTTTGAGCTTTTCTGACACTCCAGCCACATATTTATGGTTTGGTCTCAACTCTTGTAGTCATCCTTTTTTTGGGTAAGTTATTTTGTTGAAGGCCCACTCAGGATATCCACAGATGCTTGTGTTCCTTCTGTTTAGCTTCAGTGGAGGTTGGGCTGTTCTCTTCCCTGTGGTGCAGTGTCCTGACGACGCTTAATTTGTTAAATGAGAGTTTAAAGTATTGGTCTGTGTGTGTGACTTTCCTGTAGACTTTTTTTTAGTTTCCCATCTTTCTCTATGAGAATTGCATAGTCAAGGAAGACCAAACTGTTGTCCTTAGTGTCTTCCCTGGTGAACTTCATATGCGTGACAATATAATTAATATGCTCTGTGAAGGTCTGTACTTCCTGACTCTTAATCTTCACCCAGGTGTCATCTATAGATCTGAAACAATGAAAGGAGTTGAGTGCTTTCTTCTCAACTCCTCCATATACAGATTAATCACAGTTGGATGAAACTTTCTGTCTGTAGAAGTTACCTCTGTAAGGGAAGAAGGTGGTGTTGAGACATGGGCCTAGGAGAGGACAGATTTAGTCTGGGTTGAGGCTGCTTCTAGTGCTGAGGGTGCTGTCCTCTTCCACCATTTTCCTTAATCTGCAGGTGGATAGTGATGACCCAACATCACAAAAGGAAGGAGAGGAAAACCAAGAAATTTTACCTTCTTTCCTCCCGAAAGCAGGTTACGATGGAACATGCAGGGGAAAAATGGAAAGCAGCCGTCTCAACATAAATTACATAAAAGACTTTAGCCACTGACCTGGCAGAAATGGAATCATGCCCTGCATTAAGTTCGAAATCCAGTGGTACCCACAAAAGTGTACTAGCTAAAGGCCAGCCCCCTCCACTAGGCACTATCTAGGGATCAAAGGACAAAGAAGAATCTCCTCGAATAAACTCTAAAACCCCTCCATCTTCCCAATACCCTTATTAGAGCAAAAATAACCTATTCAGAACCCACCTCCCATATACACTCCACATAACATCCATTTACCTGTGGCCAAAAGACAAAAAACTGGTATATAGTGGTATATCTATTGGTGTTATGTGCGTGTGTGTGTGCGTGTGAAACCCTTTTTCTTCCCTGCCATGTAAAATGTATACAGGTTTGTCCTCCAACAATCCCTCTTTCTTCTCTACTTTTCTCTGTTTTTTGCTGTCTGCATGTGTGTGTGTGTGTTTTCTTCCCTACGTTGTTCTTCAGCAACGGAGAAACAAACTTCAAGGAAGTAACCTCAATGTATGTACATCTCTCTCTCTCTCTTTCTCTCTCTGTTTGTACCTGTCTCTCTGTCTCTCCATCCCTTTCTCTTGATGTATGTTGTAGCATGGTATTGAGCGATCTGGGAGTGTCCTAATTTTTTGAGTTGTGTGTGAGAGAGAGAGAGAGAGAAACAACGAGGAAAGAGTGTGTCCATCTTAAAACACACACGCACACACACACACACACACACACACACACACACACACACACACACACACACACACACACACACTGTTGACTGCTTTCACACAAAAACCTAAATCCCTCCCCCTCTCTCTACTCCTTTTCTCATGTCCTTGTGTAGACCGTTTCTGATGTAAGTCCATTGAGGCGTTCTACATCCTCCTTGGTCCATGGGCGTTCAGGTCGAGGCATGCGATTGGACGATTACTCTCTGGAGAGGGTGGAGTCAGAGGAGGGGCCTAGACACGGCAGAAGGAGAAGAGAAAGAGAACGGGAGAGGGATCGAAATCACCGCACTTCTGAGAGATCATTGACTCGCTACACAGATGCTGATACAGGTCTCTCTCACACACCGACACACATACACACCTGTGCTCCTTAAGAGAGATGATGTTTACTCTTTTTTCTGTCAGGTCTGGGTACTGATCTCAGCACCACCACACAGTCAGGTGAACTTCCTCCTAAAGAGCGGGAGCGAGAGAGGGGAAGAGCCAAAGACAGACGACATCATCACCACCATCACCACCATCATCATCATCATCACCACAGCTCAGTGGAGAAAGAGCGCTATGAGAGAGAGCGGGAGTACCATCATCATCCTCACAGTAGACACGACACACACTGGTCACGTTCACCCAGTGAAGGCCGAGATGGCAGAGGACGCAGACAGGTACACACACAGACACACACGCACACATTATTTTTACATACAATCTGCACTATTATAATTGTGCTTTTTAAAAAAAATTTTTTAAAATGTTTATTTTTAGGGAAGCAGTTCTGTGAGCGTCAGCCCAGTTCCCTCAACATCAGGAACCAGTACGCCACGCCGCACTCGACGTCAGCTTCCCCCGACTCCACCCACACCTCGTCCGCATGTGACATACTCACCTGCACCTAGGAAACCCCTCCCACCACCCACTCCTCGCCGTGAGCCTCCACCTATTGGCCCACCTTCACGCCGGCCTTCCCCCCGCCGTGCCCCGTTCTATGACCGTCGTTTTGAATACGAGCCACCGAACTACGAGCAAAGTGTGATGCAAGGACACACCCATACGCCCCGTCATGGATCCACCCACCACAGTCCTTCTCACCGTAGTCCTGGCTCTCATCACCGACGTGTGCCCAATGGCTACCGCTCCTCCTCCTCTCCATCTCCACACCGCCGAGGCCCAGCCCACCACGGCATGCAACGTGCTCCACAGCCCCGCCCACCTCGAAAGAGTCTCCATGAACCGTACAGTGAGACAGATGAGGATGACTGGTGCTAAAACCCTGCTCTTAATACACACTGCAATCAGAGAGAGATGGAAAAGATGTGTGTAACTGCACACACAAACACACACGGATGGTCCAGTGTTGTGTATATGTGTGTGCATGTGTGTGTGTTTGTGCATTTGTGTGTATATGTGTGTAAGACTTTACGAATTTAAGCAACACAGCAAAATGCAAAGTGAGTGGTCTTGCTACCTGCTCTCTCTCTTTTTTGCATCGCTCTCTGACTTCTGGACTGCATTACCCAGAAGGCTGTGTGTTGGAGGGAGTGTGGGACGGGCTGGGGTGTGACCGGGGGTATAATCAGCATGGTTGTCTCCAGTGTGTCTCCTCTTAAACTAACAAGGATGAAAAACAAGCTGGAGAAAAAGAAAAAAGAGCTAAAGAAAGAATAAAGGAAAGAAAGAAGAAAACCATTGAAGAAAAATAAACAATAAACGCAGCATGCTCTTGTAACCGAGAGCTCTTCCTACTGCAAAACTAGCCAATGGCGTCGCAGCCTGCTACTGATGAGTTTTATCATCTATGTTTACTCAACATGCTGAGTGACCTCATAATTTAGAGCATGGGTACCTGGTGAGGGGCGGGGCACTGACGAGGACAGAGCCATGCCCTCTACGCACCCTTCACGAGCACGTGAATGAAAGTGCAGCGCAGTGGACAAGAGACTAATCTTCATCTTTAGTCTTAAATAAAATTCTTCTTCTTTGTGGACGTTTGAGGAGCACGTGCTGTTCTGTTGCTTTATTTCCTCCTTTTGGACTCAGAGGACCTGAAGGAAACCTGCATGATTGATTAAAAAAAACATCAACAAAACCCAACAGTTGAACTGAGAGTCGCGGAGTGGCCATGGATCTGTTTTTATTTTAATTAGAAGAAATTCTCTCATTTTCTCTGATCCTGCTGATTTGGTGCTCAGGAGGAGGAGCTTCACCATAGCGGGACATTGTTTATCTTGTGTTTCTTTTCTGTCAATAATAATAATAATAATAATAATAATAATAATAATAGATAAAATAACAAATAAGTTTATGGGATGAATAATGATCATGTGACAGCAGTGGTCATGTGACCGTTGTTTATTGTTTTGTTTTGCTTATTTCTTGTTTGTTTGTTCCTTTACGCTCTGTCTTACTGAACATGAGGGCCCCAGCTGCAGGGGACAGGACGCAGGGACGCATCCCTCCTGTAAGGCGATGTGGGGAGGGCTGGGCTCTTAATGCTCACTACTAAGTGCACTCCAGACTGTAGTGGGCTTCGTGCCCTCAGATCTTTTCTACTGCAGGAGTTTTAACTGTTTCAGCGTTTTTCAGCTGAACACACACGCTGAAGTTCAGGGCTCATCTGTGTGTCACTGTGTGCGTGTGCGTGTGTGCATGTGTGTGTGTGTGTGTGTGTGTGAGAGAGAGAGAGAGAAAGAGAGACAGAGATAGAAACTTGACTGTGGTTATTGAGTACGTGGTAACGTCTCCATGGCAACTCCGTAAACTGCCACTGACCACCAGAGGGCGTCACCTCATCACACACAAAATCTAAAACATGCATACAAACACACTTGCACGTGCACAAAGACATACACACACCCACAAACAGACACACACACAACATTGCTGCATGCTGTAGATACACACCTCTAAATACACACCACATTATAGTCACTGCCACTACATTTTAAACACACACACACACACACACACACACACACACACACACACACACACACAGAGAGAGAGAGAGAGACTTAGTTTGAGATTATTTTGTTCACTACACAGTAATTTTGTGTATCTATGCAGAGAGACGGTTCTCCATTTGAGATAGACATATGTGTACGTGTGTTTGCTTGTGTGTGTCTGTGTGCATGTGTGTACAGTACCAGTCAAAATTCTGGACTTATTTTCTACACTTCGAATAATGGATTTTTTAAAAACACGTCAGATAACACACATGGCATTCAGTAATTAAGCAACAACAAGCAGTTTTTCTTAATACATCTTAATTAGCACTGCTGCAGAGGAGAAGCTCATTTAGATTTACCAGCTTCAGAAATCACCAACTAACAACCAGCACCTCAGATTAGAGCCGTTATGAAGCTTTACAGAGCAGAAGTAGCAGAAACATCTCAATATCACCTGTTCAGAGGAGATTATTGTGTGTTTTATATAAACGCCTTCAGTATTGTTTTACAGTGTAGAGAGAAAAAAACATCAGGAAAGATCAAGGAATTATAAGAAGTGTCCATTTTGACTGGTAGCTGTTAGTGTGTGTATGTACATGTGCATATATATTTGTGTGTGTGTGTGTGTGTGTGTGTGTGTGTGTGTGTGTGTGTGTGTAGAGGTGGTGTTTTCCCCTAATGTATATTTTGCTCTATGATAGAGGTAATGATGACTGGAGTTCTAATTATCTTGGATTAATAAATATACTTTATCAAAGAATATATACATTTATTTAAAAAAATGTCATTTATTGAATTTTAGATTAGTTTACTTTGCAGAAATTATTTTACTTATTCAGAATTTAAGTCGAAGTAAATCAAGTCAGCTTTCGTACAGCAAGTCTAAAATGCAGTAAGGATTAAACACTACTGTCAGGATTAAACTAAGGTCGGGATTAAGCACTGCGGTCAGGATAAAGTACTACGAACAGGTCTAAATTCTACAGTAAGTATTAAATGCTACAGGCAGGATTAAGCAGTCCAGCTAGATATAAGACATAAAATCAGGAATAAACACAACAAGCGGGATTAAAACCTAAATTCAGCATTAAACACTGTGGCTGGGATTAAACACTGATCAGGATTATGTGTGATGTTCAGTATTAAATGTGAAGGTTAGGATTAAGCACTACACTTGGGATTAAGTGCGACAGACAGGATTAAGTCTTGCAGTTGGCATTAAATCCTATTTTGACATCCAAATAATAACCTAAAAATGGAATGAATCTCCTTTGATGATATCGTCAGTGTGCACGGATTACAGGAAAGAAAAAACGACACTGCTTCTGCAGTTTGTGTGCGAGCGCATATGTGCTGTCTGTCTGTATGTCTGTCTTTGTTTTTGTGTGTGTAATGAATAAGGGCTCTTTGTGCTGCCAAACTCAACTCATCAGGACTTGTGTGTGTGTGTGTGTAAGAGAGAGAATGAGGTACACATTAATCATGCCATGTCAAATACACACACACACACACACACACACACAAACACACACACACACACACACACACACACACTGTGCACTACGCTGTGCAAAGTAACATGAATAACAAACATGGCTTCATCCTCCTCTGGTGATGCCCAAAGCCCCTCCCATACTGATTACCATTAGCCAATCACATCACAGTCCCCTTGCCCATCATAAAGGAAGTGTAACAGGCTTGATCGCCATGGCGACGAGGTGTGTAATGCCCTGCATGTGCAATGTGCATGCGGATTAAACATTAAAGAGAATAAAGAGTGTAACACACAGAACAACTGCTGAGTGTCGGGTCTTTACTGTACAAACAAATATACATTACACACTGCACCACAAACAGAACTACACAAAACCTCAGAGCACCTCCCAGAACATCACAGAACCTCTGAGAACTTAACAGCACCTCACAGCACCTCAAAGAATCTCACAGAACATCAGAGCAGCATGTCACAGAACTTCACAGCACCTAAGAGAAACTCAGTGAACCTGGGGCAGTAACTAAACGCGTCCCTCTGTCCCTCTACACCATGGGCGTCTGTAACATTCTGTAGGAGAACATGAAGAGCTGTCAATTTATGGAGAGTTTAGGTCAGTTAGTTGAAGAGGTGGATCTGGGGTTAGGGTTAGGGTTTGAATGCAGCAGATTTATTGCTGCTGCACTGCACACCTACACACCTGCACACCTACACACCTGCACACCTGCACACCTACACACCTGCACACCTACACACCTGCACACCTGCACACCTGCACACCTACACACCTAACACACCTGCACACCTACACACCTACACACCTGCACACCTGCACACCTATACATATTACATCAGCTTTAGGTTCATTACACCTCACTTGCCCTGATTTCATTCACAAATGTATAATAATAATTACACCATGACTAGGCTGAATACTCGATGATTATTAATTATTAAAATATATGATTTCATGAATTTCTGACCACATGCATCCAAAAAAATTATCCCCAAGTACATTTCTTAGTGTTTCTTTCAAAAATATGGAACAAACAGCTTCTGTATCGCTTCAATAGGGACCAGGGTTTTAGTTTCCAGTTACAGGACGGTCGGTGACCCTCATCTAACTGAACTCACCTGGCCAACAGGATTCACCTGTCAGTCAAGTGTTCCAGTTTGATCACTTGAGAACTGTCTTCAACAGTGACAAGTTCTGAGTGGTATAAAACACATCCACCTGTGAATATTTTTTTAGATTCAGATTCAGTTTTATTGTCACAGTTACTACAAATTTAAAAGCAGAGAAATTCCTGAGTGCAGAGCTGATGACAGTCAGCAGTGAAATATATCAGTTATTAAGTATTAAAATGATAAAAGGGAACACAACTAAAGGGAGTTACTAAAGTAAACAATGAAGTTTTTACTACAGAAGTATAAAATATTTACGGAACAGAATCCTGTCCCTGTGATTTATATTTCCTCTGCAATGACCTAAAAAGGTTCTTTAGCAGTCTGTTACTGTGCAGTGTGCAGGAGTGCAGTGAGCGTCACACACACCCAATAACGGCCCATGTGTGTTTGTGTACTGATGATGTAAGGGCTCTGCACTGGTCTAACAGGTTGATGTTAAGCGAGCCGTAAGACTTTTATTTTGTAGTGCGACCGCGCGAGGAAGTGCTGTGGAGTTTCCGGCTTCACGGCGCGTGAGCTCTAACTCCGTGATTTGTGCGCTCCGGAGTTTCCGGCTTCACTGCGCTGAAGCCGCACCATGGATGATCCGTTTTTCGTCGTTAAAGGGTAAATAAACTTCATTAGTCTAATAATCTAATGTTGAGGTCGGAGTGAGGATTTAGTCTTGAGCAGTCTCTAGTCTTTAAACGCGACTAAAGACACTACATAAGTGTTAGCTAGGTACCTTCAGGGCTGAGAGATAGCAGCTCTGCGTGCGTGCGTGTGTGTGTGTGTGTGTCGGGGCTGAAGGGTTTTTTGTTGTTGTCACACTGATATTACAGGGATAAACACACAGGAGCCCCAGTCCCACCCTCAGTGAGACACAAATCTATTGTCTTCAGTTCTAGGGTTAGTGACAATAAAGTTACAATGAGATAAACCTGCTGCAGTGACAGAGTCTGTCTGTGTGTCTGTCTGTCTGTCTGTGTGTGTGTGTGTGTGCGCGCGCACGCGCGGGGAGACCTAACAAAACACTTAGTGTGTCTGATGTTTGAGGAGGCAGTGAACACTTATAAACATAAACACACACACTGTCTCTTTCAGTGAGGTGCAGAAGGCAGTGCTGCGTGGGCGGGGCCTTTGTGAACGTTGGGCGGAGCTTCTGCAGGAGGAGGAGCCTGTGAGCCGTGATGAATTGGAGTGGAGCAAAAATGAGCTACGTAACTGTTTACGGGCGATCGAGTGGGACCTGGAGGACCTGCAGGAGACCATCAGTATCCGGGGGAACGGGAGGGGGGAGAGGGGGGGCGCAGTGTAAAGTGAGGTGTTGCTTGATGTTAAATGAGTACGTGTGTGTGAGAGCGTGTGTGGTGTTTAGTCCTTGACTAACAGAGGTATTGTACAGTCGAATCCTGGTAAATTCCGTCTGCCTGAGAGCGAACTGCAGGAGAGGAGAGAGTTTGTGGAGCAAACGCGTACTGCTGTACAGGTACACACACACACACACACACACACACACACACACACACACACACACACACACACACAGACATATACATATGTAAACACACATGTACTCAAGTTCAAGTCGGCTTTATTGTCACTAAACATATGCAGTTAGTACACAATGAAACTAAACAAAGTTCCTCCAGGACCGAGGTGCTACATGCAACATAAATGACAGAAAACTAAACTAGCTAACTAAGAGACCTAGTTAGCTGGCTAGCGTAGACAAGACAGATTGACCTGACAACATAAATTAACAAAAACTAACTAGCCAACTCTGAGAGGAAGACTATCTACGGGTTTATTATTTTTTTAAACAGGCAACAGACAACATAAAGTGCACATGCAAACAAGAGCAACAAAGTGCCAGTGTGACAAACACAACATAACATAGCATAGCATAATACTCTGTGGTGTTGAGGTAGTGGAGAAAACAGTAAATGTTCCTTAACGTAGCAGCAAGAATTTAAAAGAATTTAAGCATTTCACTGCATATCGTACATATCGTATGACTGTGCATGTGACAAATAAAATTTGAATTTGATTTGATAAAAGTTAGTGCAAAAAGTAATCCAGTAATGAATATTGTGCAAAAGAGCATTTACAGGTTGGTGTGTATAACCCTGCGTTCACACCGAACGCGGCGAGAGCATCAAAGACGCCGGAAGTCATTCATTTTCAATGGGAGCCGGCAGCGGAGAGAGTTGAAATCAGCTCAACTTTAGGGTAATGAGCTATGACACGGTTGAGCGGCAACCAATTAAAATGGAGGTCCTCCGCTTGGGAGGATTCCGCGGGATGCAGTCCTGTAACTTTTGTTCCGGCGACATTAGTTCCCAAGCAAAATGGAGGAGAGGTTGATTATTGCGATAGCGGGTGTTTATTAATTATTAATGTTATTTTAATTAAAGACAAAGTCTAGTAAGTGATTTTAATGTTATAATAATAAGAAAAATAATATAGTAAGAAATATATATTAAATTAGACTAGCAATTCACAATGAAGAGAAGCCACAGCATACGAATGGCTTATAATTTATTTCTACAATACAGTTCTTTCTATGAATCAATTTCTTGTTTTCCTCCACATTTTGGTCAGCAGTCTCCATAAGATCAACAAGCTTGATTGCTTTGCGGCTCCTTTAAATACAAGAAAGGCATTCGGTCTACGTCAGAGCGCCCAACAGCGGCGACAGGCGTTGGCGGCAGGGAGACGAGAGCGAACTGTGACGCTCTCGCCGCGTTCGGTGTGAACGCAGGGTAATAGTTTGGTAGTGTAGATCAGTGTGTTTGCGCTTGTGTAGATTAGTCAGTCTAGTCTCAATGTTTTGAGGTAGCTGAGTGATAATGTTTGTGTGTGTATTTTCAGTCCAGTCCCTTTGGGTTGAGGAGACGGATGGCTTGTGGGAAAAAAGCTGTTGCACAGTCTAGATGTGTGTGCCTGAATGCTTCGGTACCTTTTTCCAGATGGCAGCAGGGTGAAGAGTGTGTGAGAGGGGCGTGTCTGATCAGCCACAATGCTGGTGGCTTTGCGGATGCAGCGTGTGGTGTAGATGTTCTCAATAGAGGGAAGAGAGACCCCGATGATCTTCTCAGCTGTCCTTACTATCTTGTTGATGCTCAGCGGAGAGTGGTCACTTTGTGTCCTTCTAAAGTCAACAACCAATTCCTTTGTCTTGTCAACATTCAGAGACAGGTTGTTGTCTTTACACCAGTCCGTTAGCCTCTGCACTTCCTCGCTGTACGCTGACTCGTCGTTCTTGCTAATGAGACCCACCACGGTCGTGTCATCAGCAATCTGGATGATGTTATTCGAACTGTGTGTCGCTACACAATCATGAGTCAGCAGCGAGAACAGCAGGGGACTGAGCACACAGCCTTGTGTGGCCCCAGTACTCAGTGTGGTGGTACTGCAGGTGCAGTTGCCGATCCGGTCAGAAAGTCCAGGATCCAGTTACAGAGGGAGGTGTTCAGGCCCAACAGGTTCAGCTTCCTGATCAGTTGTTTGGGGATGATAGTGTTGAATGCTGAGTTGAAATCTATGTACAGCATTTGAACATGTGTCCTTATTGTCCAAGTGTGTCAGTGCCAGGTGGAGTGTGTTGGAGATTGCGTCGTCTGTTGAGCAGTTAGGACAATACACAAATTGCAGTGGGCCCAGTGAGGGGGGGCAGGAGGGTCTTGATGTGTCTCATGAAGAGCCGCTCGAAGAACTTCATGATGATGAGTGTGAGTGCATCAGGTCAGTAGTTATTGAGACAGGACACAGAAGACTTCTTCGTCACAGGGACGATGGTGGTGGCCTTGAACCTCACACACATGTACACACACACTTATACATACATACACACATAGACACATTGTACATTCACACATTTATATATAATATTATTATATAGATATTTATTGTGTCTGTGTGTCTGTGGGGTGTGTGTGTGTGTGTGTGTGTCTGTGGGGTGTGTGTGTGTCTGTGGGGTGTCTGTGGGGGTGTGTGGGGGTGTGTGTGTCTGTCGTGTCTGTCTGCCGTGCGTGTCTGTGTGTAGGAGATGAAGCAGCAGCTCTCCAGTCCGTCTGCTGTTGCTCAGGCTGAGAAGAAGAACAGACAAGTGAGTTGTTTAACATGAGTGTTTTCATCACATGACCTTTTAACATCCTGTCAGAAATGTACCTGGGGTCAAAGGTCACAAACATCAATGGTAACTGGGTCAGAGAGCAGAAGTCATTCAATAATAATAATTAGTGCTGTTAATCTATTAAAATGATTATCTAGTTAATCACAGTCATAGACTGGTTACTGATGATTATTTTAATATACTCAGGTTTACTTGTATTATGAACTAATATAATTATCTAATATTACAGTATCTCAAACATTAATGTTTAACAAATGTTAAATTAAAATCTCTCGAATAATAAACTCCTTGCAGCAGTAATCGTACTGTGAGCCGTGTCCGTTATCTCCTGTACAACTGTATCACACACTAATACACACTGAGTGAATGAGAGTTGTGTGTTATACTGAGCTAGTTATAGGGGTGTTAGTGGAACATGACAACAAGTCCACAGGTGAGGTCCATCTCTCTCTCTCTCTCTCACACACACACACACACACACACACACACACACACACACACACACACACACACACACACACGCACACTATACATATAATCTCTCTTCCACACTGCAAAGAGCTTCCACTTCCATCATATTCCGTACTAATGTTTGTGTGTGTGTGTGTGTGTGTGTGTGTGTGTGTGTGTGTGTGTGTGTGTGTAGGCTCTGTTGGACACACATCGGAATGCAGGGTTGGATCCTCACCTGGTATCAGCAAATTCCAGATACATTCAGGAACAACAGGAGCAGCAGCAGGTACACATAACCTGTGTAATATTGTGTGTGTGAAAGAGAGAGAGATAGTTCAGGAGTAGTTCTTTATTATTTCTGTATGTGTGTGTGTGTGTAGCTGATAGTTCAGGAGCAGGATGAGCAGTTGGAGCTGGTTTCCGGGAGCATCCGTGTTCTGAAAGACATGAGTAACAGGATTGGGGATGAACTGGATGAGCAGACTGTGTAAGACACATACACACACGCACACACTCATGTAATTTATGCTACGCTAACCCTGCGTTCACACCTGTCCCGCTCATCGCCGCGCTTTGCCGCTCTGACATAGACTGAATGCCTTTCTTATATTTAAGGGGGCCGCAAAGCAATCAAGCTTGTTGATCTTGTGGAGACCAAAATGTGGAAGAAAAAAAGAAATTGACTGATAGAAGGAACTGTATTTTAGAAATAAGCAAATTATAAGGCATTTGTATGGTGTGGCTTCTGTTCATTGTGAATTGCTAGTCTAATTTAATATTAATTTATTTTTATTATTATTATATTATTATATTTCGTATTATTATAACATTATTAGAATCACTTACTAGACTTTGTCTTTAATTAAAATAACATTAATTTGAATTACAAATTCTCCTAGGCTATTTAAAGTGCAAGTTTAATGCAACGAGCATTTCGCTTGGGAACTAATGTAGCTGGAACAAAAGATACAGGACTGCTTTCCACAGAATCCTCTCAAGTGGAGGACCTCAACTTTTTTATTGGTTGCCGCTCAACCGTGTCATAGCTCATTACCATAAAGTTGAGCTGATTTCAACTCTCTTCGCCACTCTCGCATTTTCTCATTGAAAATGAATGACTTCCGGCCGTTTTGACGCTCTCGCCACGTTCGGTGTGAATGCAGGGTAAGACTGATACAGCACAGTGAGCATTAATGTGTAGGGACAGGGGATGGGCTTGCTGCTGCTGAGTGTCCCAGAGAAAGATGTGCTCAGTCAGGGTGGTGTTTTCCAGTGCAACCTGCTGAAATGAGTCATGTGGTGGTCGGGGTCAGGGTTCTCTCAGTGGGGTCGGCAGAGAGGAGCACATGGGTTCTGTGCTCTGGGTTTTAAGCATCTTTGGGGACGATACTAATTAACAGCAGTCAATCAATTTAAACACCGGATGTGATTTTAGCAGGAATCTGCTCGGGGTGTTGCTCTGGGGGGGGGGGGGCGGCGAGCATCGAGTCTGCTGTCCAAAAGGAGGAAGAAACCCAGACGCCTTGCTTTAGCTGCTATTGCTAGTGCTGATATGAAATCCCTAGGACCACATCCAAAACTGACCCAGATCTGATTAATAAGAAACAGCAGGATCTCGATTCAAAACAATGGGTTCCCTGTTGAGTCCGGTTCCTTTCAAGGTTTCTTTTTATCACCATCTCAGGGAGTTTTTCCCTCAGCACCGTTGCCCTCTGCTTGTTCATAAGTGACAATCTGATCATTCTGATTCACACACACTCATGTTTCATACAAACTTCCGTACTTTTCTTTTGATTGTGTAAAGCTGCTTTGAGACAATGACCAGTGTTAAAAGCGCTACACAAATAAAATTTATATGAATAGAAATCGATTCATTTGATTCACAGTTTAGATTCTGAATGACAACGATTCACTTGCAGTAATAATGATGTAAACCAACGCATGTTAGTTTAAGAATAAGACTAAGAATAGTATAATACTTTATTTAAAGGACAGACAGAGAAAAAGCTGAACATTAAAACCTGAAATATAAACCGTACATCTATAAGTGTAACCAACAAAGAGGACTGACTCGTGACAAATCTGTAAATTTACTTCAGACAGGGAGACAAGACAGTGGATAATCTGATAGCTCTTTAAGGAGGACAGGGGGAGGAGACAAGACAGTCTTGGAGACGAGTGTATCCGTCCTCACAGGTGTCAGGTCTTCAGCACGCAGACAGAGAATCAGCATACGACCAGTGAGACTTAGAAACACTCACTGTCATCAAGGTTGTCATGCTACTAGTGTTTAGCATACACTTAACTAGAAACAAGATTAAAAGCGTTTCAAATGAAGAAAATATAAAAGAAGTTAAAGAAGTGTAGGAGAGACGCTAGTTCATGCTGTATGAAAACGATGTCATGTTCAGGAGACACAGTGTATATTACTTCTGTGACGATCATCACTATAGTCAAGGATCATTTGATTTCCGTGCATTTCAAGAGAATATTTGTTAAAAATGTCCAAAACACACCATGTTTTTCTGCACATCCTTATCTGCTGTATAGCAGAACTGCACATGCTCATATGAAAAACAAAAGAGTACTGCTAAGTACACAGTAATGTTAAAAGATACCAGTTCGATGTAGCTCAGTGGAGCTGTAGAAGCTTCGTACGAGTCTCAGCTGGACTGGCATTTTTACAGAACAAGAGTTGTGAAAATTGGCCCTGATTACTTACATTGTACTGGCATTCCGGGTGACACATTTCACACTGGTGTGCACAGCAGGAGCTCTTATAAGGACCAAGATCTGTGGTAATGTACTTCTATTCACCTCAGTTTAAGCTTACATTTGATAGACAGACTTGAACAAAACAGCATCATACTGTGCGATTTAAACACATCATTAATCGATCATTGATTGTTACTCAAACCCATGATCAATTATGGAACAGTTACTGACTCCCAACACCATTTCCCCATTTCAGTGGTTTAAAGAACAGGGAATTCAATGTGTCTGTGTATGTCTGTGTGTGTCTGTGTAGTATGCTGGGAGAGTTCAGTGAGGAGATGGAGCAGACGGGTTCCAGAATGGATTCAGTGCTGAAAAAACTGGAAAAAGTTTCACATATGACCAGCAGTCAGTACACACACACACACACACACACACACACACACTTCTTTTTACTATGGTATCTGGCATTTGAAATAATGGCACCTCATGATCTTAAGTCTGTCTCAATGTGTATGTGTGTAGGCAGGAGACAGTGGTGTGCTATAGGTGCTCTTGTCCTCATCCTCGTCGTCGTCCTCATCCTCTTCTTTGCATTGTGAGAGCGACAAATCCGTTCTTCTGTCTGGCTGAGTGACTCCAAGACAGAGAGCAAAGGACACAGGTGTGCTCTTCTCCACTCGGAAGACGGTTATCCTCTGTCTGTCCGTCTGTCTGTCTGTGTGATTGTGGAAATTTTTATTGTTAATATTTTTACACTGCAAGGGAGATAAACCTGAACAGTTACTGAGAGTTATGTATAGAGATTTAACTTTTATAGAACATAATAATAATGATCATAATAATACTTAATTATTATTATTGTCATCTGATTTTTTATCACATGATCATCATGATGTATTAAAGACTGTTGACAGTGTTGTTCTAAACCGTGGCCTTGTTTTTATTTTCTAGCACAAAAACTAATATATATATATATATATATATATATATATATAAATTGAAGACATTGAAATTATGACATAACAAATATAGAATTAATGTAGTCAACTTCACTTTATCGGCAAGAAATTTCTCCTCTGCAGCAGAGGTAGCTCTCAGGCTTCCTTTACTGAGACGGTCCTCTTGAGAGCCGGTTTCATCACAGTGTTTGATAGTTTTGGCGACTGCACTCGGGGATATAGTCAAAGTTTTTGTGATTTCTTCGGATTGACTGACCTTTATCTTAGTTATTAATTAATAAAGCCCTTTCTTTACTCTTTAGTTAACCGGGTGTTTCTTGCCATAATAAGCAGTTATACAGTAACTGTGGTAGCACTAATAGTGTTATTGACTCTGTACCCACAGTTCCTCTGACAGTCTAAAGCATATCAACAAAACAAGTAATGTCACAGATGAACTGACCAGGCACAGCTATGAACTGAAAACCATCCCAGGTGACGACCTTGTGAACCTAATGAGAGAGCGCCATGCCAAAGCTAAAGGCAATCTAAAATATAAAACATGCTCTGGGTCGTTTAACACTTTTTTGTTTACTGTGTCGTTCCATATGTGTTCTTTCATAGTTTAGATGTCTTTAGTATTACTGTACAATGCTGAAAATAAAGAAAAAACTCAAGAGAAGGTGTGTCTAAACGTTTGTCCAAACAGCTGTTTTACATATAGGTCTGCACACATCTGTATCTAACATTACTGATTATTTTCAGACAAAAATTTTCACACCAGGTACAGGCTGTGTTTATTTTATTACTCTTTAGTGTAGTTATTTTGTATGCACCCAACCAGGGGCAGATCTAGAAAATTATTCATGGGGTGGCATTAAAATTATGAGGGGTTGCAACACTGAAGCAAGCATCCTTGCATGGTTTTTGTGGATTCAAGGAACGCTATTCTTATTCGGTGTGTACACTAGGGTGCACATTTTACATTGTCCTGTAGAAATTAAATAAAGGCTGATGTGTGATTGACTTGAACCAGATATCTGGATTGGAACGTTAGATAAATTAAAAAACTCTTTTATTTTTAGAACACTAGGACACTAGTGCTGGGGTGGCAAATGCCACCCCGTGCCACCCCGGTAGATCCGCACTTGCACCCAAAATAACACAGCTGTGAGGTTTTACTGAGTGTGAATTCCTCTCACACTCACTGCTAGGGCTTCAACTAACAATTACTTTGATCACCAATTATTTATGATTATTTAATTAATTAATTAAATTATTAGTTATTTAATTAGTAATGTCACAATTACTTAATAGCTCTTATTTAGCTTTAGGTTTTTTTTTCTTCTTCTTTTGCATCTAGATAATGAAGATGAATCCTGTAGAGCTCAAATCCTGGAGAGGGCGTGTAAGGCCAGCTATTTGTGTGTGTGTGTGTGTGTGTGTGTTTTGTGTGTGTGTGAATTTAACTTCAAGGGTTGATTGAGAAGAACTGGAAATTAATACCTGACTCTCTCTCTCTCACACACACACACACACACGAGTCGTTCGTCACAAAGCTTGGCCACGCCCCCGCTCCCTCTCCAGTTAAAAGTTCAGACAGTGAGGAGATTTCTGCGCGTGACGGTGTTACTCTCTTCACTCCAGTGAGTCCAACACCTGCATGACGTCAGAGCGCTCACAGTTCGCGCGAGAATCAAGCGCGATGACGTCATGGACAGTTCTATTGGTTGCTAATTATTTTGTTGCATGTTAAAGCCAGGAGTCTAAATTCTTTTCATCTGAAACCTGCTGTCATGTATTACTCTGCTTTTTTAATTAAGTGTTCTCCTGTAATGTTATTTATTTGTTCATTTGTTATGTTTGAAAATACGGAATGGTTTTGTAGATAATAATATAGATATGATAAACATATATAACATCTGTATTAACGTGTCTAAGACTTAGGTACAGTACTGTACACACACACACACACACACACACTGCTGCCTAATTCACCCACCCTGGACTAGCATGTGATTAGAGACAGCTTTCCTGTAGAGGGGGTGTTGTGAATAAGTTTACACCCCCCTGCACAGCGTGAGGCTCTGACTGAAACTCTACACCGCGGGCTCGTCCAGTTAGAAGCAGGCTCGTGCCACGTGTCTATTTACGGCCTTTTCCGGTTCCGGTCAGCCTTACTTTCGGTTATAGGAGGAAGAAGCGCGCGCTGCGGCACGGGAGCTCATAAACAACGCGCGCGCCACTCCCGCTGCGGGCATTTAACACCACACCTCACCCACACATAAAATGTTAACTCTATAACTCTATGTATATATTCTGTGTGTGGGTGTGTGTGTGTAACAGTAATGTGCGCACGATACGCAGTAGTAATGTCCGATCCTGCGCACGAGCTCGAGTTTAGACGGAGTGTAAACAGCTGCAGTTACCGCGCTGGCCGCGTGAGGGCGCGTGAGTGAGGAAGCCAGCAGCATCGCGTCACTGAGGGCTGGTACAGCAGCGCCCCCTAACGGCACGCGTGTGTATGAGACACTTTATGTAGTTCAGTAATTACCCTACAGCAGGGGTGTCAAACTCCGTTCCTGAAGGGCCGCAGACTCGCAGGGTTTTGTTCCAACCCTGCTCCAACATATATGCCATGTAGTTTTCAAATAAGCCTTAATGATTTGATTTGGTGGATCAGGTGTTTTTAATTATGGTTGAAGCTAAACTCTGCAGGTCCTCGAGGGTTGGAACAAAACCCTGCGGGTCTGCGGCCCTTCAGGAACGGAGTTTGACACCCCTGCCCTACAGTGAGTTCCCTATATATGATTGACCTCCGTTGCCGGAGCTCTTTCGTAAGTGCAGTAAAGTGCAGTGGTAGATGTTTTGCCTGCCATGCAGAAGGCTCGGGTTCGAATCCCAGCCATGCCCAAACCCCACTGAACATGTCCGAACACGTTTGTAACTCGGATGTTTGTATGTAGAGGACTCACTGTATCAATATTATTGTATTTTTCTATATACTTTTGCTGCAATTTATAGATACACTCACATGTAATTCTGTACTGTTCAAGACTGTAGCAGTGTGTCTAAAACAGGGTGAGTAAAAATTTACTAGGCAATATTTATTAGGTATAAAATGATGATGAATGAAAAAAAGTCTCTAAGTAGACGATAGTAACTGTGCATGTCGTTAGACCAGGATTTTCCAGGAAATTTGCAGGGATGACAAGGACCACGTGAATGACCTCCAAGAAGTCAAGATCTCACTCCATGTTATTTTTTCCTGTGGGGCGACGCAAAGGAGGAGGTGTACAGGACAAACACTCACCCACTGGAGGAATTTGACACACGGATTCAGGAGATTCTCAGTAATATTCCAAAACACTTCCTTAAGAAGACTGTACGTTCCATCCTCATCTGTTTGAGGAAACTGGATGACGCCAACGGTGCCTATGCTGGAATTGAAAGATTTCCTTTCATTTTCCTGTGTAATAAAGTACACCAAAAATTTGTTTTAATAGGTTTATTAAGTATTAGAAATATAGACTTTATTACCAATTTTTAATGCCTAGTTGCTTTTCACTCACCCCGTAATCTGTCATTCAATCTGTCTCAGCGTTAAATTAAATCACAGGAATATTTCTGAGTTTGGTGTTTAGAAAATAAAAATAAATCAGGTTTTCAGCTCAGTAATAAAGCTTTCACGTCTAATCATGCAGGAAAAGGTCACAAAGGTTCTGAAGGTTTCTTTGGATGGCCTTTATGCAACTTAACAACGATGATGTGACAGAGAGAGAGATTATCGTATATCTCTGCTGTAACGCAGGTGAGGAGAGAGTGTTACTCGTGTACCACTTGAGATTTGTGAGGGTGTGTATGGTGCTGTAACACACACCATATGTATGCTGCTTAAACCTCCAGCAGCCTCTGTGTTACACACCACGGTGTGTCCCTGGTGTTTTTTTGCATTGTGAGAGCGTGGTGTATGTCCGTGTGTGTTGTGTGCCTGTGTTTGGGGTGCATTCATTGTTTTTGTGTATTTATTGTGCATTTGGTGTGTGTGTGTGTCTGTGTGTAGCTCACACTCGGTGATGGCAGGGGAGGTCACAGTGAACCATATGATTGATGTGTTAACTGCAGACGAGTGTAAAACGCTGATGTTTCTGACTTCTAACCTTCGTTTTGGACAACAAGTGAAGGACGCGCGATCAGCGCTCATCGCCATGGCAACATGCGGTGGCCAATCACGGCCTGCTGGCGTCATCATGATGGAGATCCTGTTTCACCTGAAGCGCTTTGACATTCTTAAACAGATATTCGGAAAGAACAGACAGCAGGTGGAGGAAGAACTGGGAAGGGGCGGAGTCATCTCACCTTATAGGTAACACACTCGTGTCTCATCCTATCATGATGAGTGTTACACCTGGGAGAAACTCTGGATCCACCCAAAGGTGTGCGTGTTTTTGCAGAGTCCTAATGATGAATCTAAGTGAGAGTCTGGAGACAGACGAGTTACAGTCAATCATTTTCCTGCTGCAAAACAAGATAAAGAAAACCAAAACAAAGCAGATAACTGTAAGATACACATGCACTACACACACACACACACACACACACACACACACACACACACACACACACACACACACACACACAAAACACTCTGTTCGTGAGCAGATCTTCCACCTTCCGTAGGTGAAGCGCTCAAATGGAGGAGTCTCCAAGTATCAGGCTAAAGATGTCAGAGTCATTGGGGAATGAGAGAGAGAGAGAGAGAGAGAGAGAGAACAGTTCGGTCTGGTCACAGTCAACATGTATAAGGTGAATGTATATTTAGTGTAGAGTGAAGCAGGGACTCTGGCAGGACTAACTATGACATCATCACTAAAAGGGAGGAGCCAGAAGGAAACACAGACATGAGGGGGAACTGAGATGTAAAGCAACCAATCACCTCACCGTCAACAAACCTAAGTGAACAATGAGAGTGGGGAGGACAGCATCTAAACATACCAGTTCACCAGATACTCTACGTCCATGAGTCCCCCAGATCTGCTCCTTTACCTAAAGCACAGGAAATAAACTTGAGTGACCGACACCTGTTTACAGAAAATCATGATGGAATCTCACAAAAGTGTGTGTGTGTGTGTGTGTGTGTGTGTAGAGTTTTTTGGATGTGGTGTGTGTGTTGGAGCAGATAGGAGAGGTGTCAAGTGTAAAGTTGGAGTTAATTGAAGAGTGTGTGAGGAACATCAGAAGAAATGACCTGATCAAAAAAATTCAGTCATACAGAGGTACACACACACACACACACACACACACACACACACACACACACACACACACACACACACACAATAATAATAATAATAATAATAATAATAATAATAATAATTACTATTATTATTATTATTATTATTATTATTATTTTATTCATGTATTTTTAAAATTGTATTCATTTATTTTTAGCATGCAGAACTTAATTGGCTGTAGTGAAATGCCTGTTTTTTTTTACATGTGGTGTGTGAGTGTAATAAGTTGTGTGTTGTGTTCAGCAGCGTGTGAGACACTGAAGCTCTCTGTGTGTGAGACTGAAGCTCAACACCTTCAGGTCCATAATCTCCTTTACACTCTACATCTGTATTCTACACCCTCAGCCCCTTAATCCCTATACTTCACATTGTGTGTGTGTGTGTGTGTGTGTGTGTGTGTGTGTGTGTGTGTGTGTGTGTGTGTGTGTGTGTGTATTAGATCCCTTTAGACGAATATAATATGAACTATGATCTACGGGGTGTGTGTGTGATTATAGACTGCACTGGCAATGACAGAGGTAAGTTTGTCCACACACACACACACACACACACACACACACACACACACACACACACACACACACATTTCTCACTGTCCTGTTCTCTGTTTGGCAGAGATGCTGACACACACCTTCACACAGCTCGGCTTCCACGTGTTTCTCTACACACAGACAGAAGTGTGTGAAGCGTGTGAAGTGCGTTTAATAATGAAGACCATCACCCAGAGCTCGGTCCTCCAAAGAGCCGCTGTGTTTACCTGCTGCCTGCTGAACACACACACACCTGCCTCACACACACATCCACTAAACACACACATCATGTTAATGGAGGTGTGTATTGAGTGTGAGATGCTAAAAGAGAAACCAAAGTTATTCTTCTGTCATACAATCAGATCAGATCAGAACCTTCAGACTGACGCACTGCCCTGCACCACACACACGTCACACACACACGTTCCCCACACACATCCCATCCATAACACTGAGGATGTGCTGTGGAGTGTGTGTGAGACAGGGGGGGAGCCTCTAGATGAGAATGAACACAGCTCTGTGTACCTTCGGGCAGTAAGCTCCGCCCTACTGCAAGGGCACATCAGGTACGAAAATGTGACCCATGACACTAGAGTTATATGAGTGTAAGCGACACTGTAGTGTGTCACGCTGTAGTGTGTAGTACAATAATCTTCATGTGTATTACACGTAGTGTGTGTAATGCTTTAGTGTGCTACTCTGTATTACTAGTGTGTATAATGCTGGAGTGCGTCAAGATACAGGCTTGTGTGTAAGCAGTGTGTGTGTGTTGTTAATATTGTCTGCTGTTGTCTTGTGGACTTGTTTCTAGGCGGCTTCATGTGCTTGATGCCCTCAATGAAGTTAACCGGGAGATACTGGAACACAACCAGAGAAATTCAGATAATATACATCTCCTTACATTTGCAGAAACACTACACAAAAGGTTGTACCTATAACACACACTCAACCACACACACACTACAGAATGTAATGATCTCCTGGTCATATAAAACACTGCCATTAACATTGTATTATTTTTTAAATAAAACTTTATTTATTCTTATTTATAGATATTAAATATCAGCACATATTTATATAAACATGCATTTTTTTTGTTAAATGATTCATGGTCATGCTCAGAAGTGGAGGTCAGTGATGGAACTCAAAGATGTCACTCAGAAATTTAGAGCAGTGATGGAGCTACAATGACTAGGCTCAGAGCTGTAGAGTAGATCAGAGATGTAGATCAGAAATGTAGAGCAGTAGATTCAACACAATCAAAATAATTATTTAAGTTTGTATGAAATGTGAATGTGTGATTCAGAATGATCAGATGGTCCCTGATGAACGAGCCGAGGGCGACGGTGCTGAGGGAAAAACTCCCTGAAATGGTAATAGGAAGAAACCTTGAGAGGAACCGGACTCAGCAGGGACCCCATCCTCATCTGGGTGATAACGGAGAGCAGGGATTGATCTGACCTCATACTGTGTGTTAGGAGGCTGGAAGTTCAGTATAATAGTTGTTAATTGATGTTAATATGGAGTCCAGGTAGTTATTGGAGGCTCAGATAGACTTGTAGGAAATTCCAGTTCTGAACTATCGAGCGACTGTAGCCAAGTCTTCAGAGAAACAGCTGTCAACATCATGCGAGGCCAGAACCGTCTTCATGGTAGAGTGCATCTCAAAGAGACACACGGGGCTCCATGTAACGAGATCTCCAACCAGAAGCACGGCACTACGATGAGCCAGGCAGGTCCAGAGGGAGTCTGGATCAAAGGCAGCTCAGGAACTACATGTGTAGCTCGACAGAGAGAGAGAAAGAGAGAGAGAGGGGGAGGGGAGAGAAGAGAGAAGAGGAGAGGTGGCAGTTCGGTCTGGTCACAGTCACATAATGTATAAGGTGAAAGTATATTAGTGCAGAGTGCAAGCAGGGACTCCGGCAGGACTAACTATGACATCATCACTAAAAGGGAGGAGCCAGAAGGAAACACAGACATGAGGGGGAACTGAGATGTAAAGCAACCAATCACCTCACCGTCAACAAACCTGAGTGAACAATGAGAGTGGGGAGGACAGCATCTAAACATACCAGTTCACCAGATACTCTACGTCCATGAGTCCCCCAGATCTGCTCCTTTACCTAAGGCTCATCTATTTACAAACATGCTGCGCTAAATAAACAGGTTTTTAGTCTAGACTTAAACACTGAGACTGTGTCTGAGTCCCGAACATTAATAGGAAGACTATTCCATAACTTTGTAAGAAAAAGCTCCGCCCCCTGCTGTAGTTTTAATAATACGTGGTACTGACAGGCCGCCTGCATCCTTTGATGGAAGTAGGCGTAATACTATAGTAGTGTTTTAAAATTAAATTTCACAGGGAGCCAATGAAGTGAAGATATACACCTTGTTTATGCACCTAGTTGAACAAGCAGACAGTAAAGTGTTACAATAGTCCAACCTAGAGGTGATAAAAGCATGAACTAGTGTTTCTGTATCGTTTAGTGACAATATATTTCTTATCTTGACAATATTTCTAAGGTGAAAGAAAACTATCCTGGTGATATTGTCTACATGTGCTTCAAATGGAAGACTAGAATCCACAATCACACCGAGGTCTTTTACTGTTGCACTAGATAGAACAGAAAGGCCATTTAAAGTTACAGTGTGATCTAAAATCTTGCTTCTAGCTGCTTGTTGTCCTATGACTAGAACTTCTGTCTTATCAGGATTAAGCAGAAGGAAGTTAATTAACATCCAGTCGCTAATGTCCTTCACACATTGCTCAACTTTATTAAGCTGGTTTTTCTCATCTGGTTTTGATGAGACATATAACTGAGTGTCGTCAGCATAACAATGAAAACTAATACCATGCTTACAAATTATGTGATTATATCAGTGATGTAGATCAGTAGATCGGATATGTGGAGCAGTAGATCAGTGATGAGCAGTAGATCAGAGATGTAGATCAGTGTTTAGATCAGAAATGAGAGTCTGTGTTGCTCTACAGATGAATAATTACTTTCATTAAACCATTAGACTGTTTAAGTTCATTGTGAAGTTCAGTGTGACACATTTTTGTGCTGTTTATCTTTAGCAGCAAAATTATAATAACCAGGCAATAGGAAAGCAAACTCACTATTTATTATGTATTAAATATGGATCACATGATGTTGTTTATTTGCTTTATTGTGATAAACATTGTAGATTGTAAAAACAGCTAATAAAACACTTTACTCCACTTTTCTTTTCTGTAACTTCCTGCAGTATCTTAGACACAACAAGCACCATTTTATCATCACTGTGACAACAATCACTATGACAACCAGCAGAAAGCCAAGCACATCAAGGCTGTGATACTGGAACCAGTTAAGGTTAAGAGCAGCTAAGCGTAGATGCTCCGCCCCTTTATGCCTCATTACATATTCTGTCCAGTAAACTGCGAGATCCAGCGGCTTTACTGGTTGATCATTGTGAAGAGCAGATAGTTTCATCATTTTCTCTTTATAACTGCAGGAGAGACATAATCAAACATCACATCAGATCTGAGCTTACAACTAATCAAAAAAGTTGATATGATTATTGATGTGACTATTAAAATAATTTGTAACGAACAAGATTATCTAATTATTATTTGAAGACTAAACCTTGGCAAACCAAGGCTTTGGGGTTGAGTCCACATGCTGCATGTGATTTATTCTGTGCACACATAGCAAGCAAAAACAAGTTAGAATTGGACTGATCTGATTAGCTGAAATGCAGGTAAGACATACAGAATAGTGCCACCTTGTGTTGTTTTGGGTGATTAATTTGGTTGACATATGCGCTTGATTTTCTCCTGCTCTAGTGTCATGAATTAACTGTTGCTTAACTAACCCTAGTAAACAGTTCTGTACAAGTGTTAGTTTATGATACAAAGAAATTATTGAAATTGTTAGTTGCAACACTAAATAAATAACACATTTGAATTACAATGTATATGTAAACTGTACAAAAAAAAGAAAAATAATTAAATAATCCTTTATAATCAAATGTTATTTGATATTCAGACAAACAGGCTTAATAAGACAAAGATCTAACTGATAGTACTCTGATTAATTAGACCTTTGCCTTACACAGGTATAAACTGACACTCACCTGCTGTCATTGACAACAGCATTCAGGGCACTGACTATCACATCAGCTGTGATGTCATAAAAGTTTATGACTAGGCCCACTCCACGACTGACCAATCGCTGCACATTGTCACCCTGATCACCAAAGAGTGGCATCATCACCATGGGAACAGCGTGACAAATGCCCTCATAGATACCATGTGAGCCACCATGAGTAATGAATGCTCTTGTCTTCGGGTGACCTTTAGTAATAAAAAATAAACAACAAAAAAAGAAGAGTTAAAGAGAGCACACTGAGGAGAGAACAATTATGAATGAGCACTAGAGGTGTACCAGGCACAAGGTGCCTCCCTGACAGTGTTCGGGGCTCAGACACAGTCTACCAGTTTAGAAGTAGACTCAAGACGCATTTCTTTAATCTGGCATACGCATAATTCATCCCATAACCAAGCTCCCAGTGATCCAGACCCCATCTGCCCTCTGCCCCTGCTGACTCATCCCTGTGCTGAACTGGACTTCATGATAACTTAGATTATACTGAACTTCTGTTCTGTTATACTGAACTTCCAGCAGCCTAACACACATGATATCATTATATAATCGCTGCTCTCCGTTATCACCCAGATGAGTTGAGGGTTCCCTGTTGAGTCTGGTTCCTCTCAAGGTTTCTTCCTATTGCCATCTCAGGGAGTTTTTCCTTGCCGTTGTCGCCGACACCCTCGGCTTGTTTATCAGGGACCATCTCATTATTATCTAAACACATTATTTTCTCTCTCATACACACTTCCATAAATTTTCTTTTCATTTTGTGAAGCTGCTTTGAGACAATGACCATTGTTAAAAGAGCTATATGAATAAAATTGAACTGAATTGAAAATTGAATATGCATATTCATACTCTTCTGTACTGAACAATTGGTTCAGTGCAGGCTGTAATTAGTAAATACGCTCGAAATTTAACTAGTGCTGTGGTTTGTACATGCTCATGTACCCTCCTGCCAAAAACTCAACCTTCAAACGAAAGCCTTTTTTTCTGATGAGTTTCACTAACAAGTGATTTTCTTATGGACACACAGCTGTTTATCCCAAAGATGCCACTCTTTTGGATCTGAGTGTATTATGACTGAAATAAAGCTGCTCACATCGGCGCCCAATATGAACATCTTTATTTCAGTCATGAAGAGTGGCAACTTTTGCAAAGCAGACGAAATGTAAAATGAAAATTATACCCCAGAAAAACTACATAGCACAAATATATACTTGCTAAATAATTGTTGTCTTTTGCAAATGTGATGGAGCTTTTAACAAGTGACAGTGTCGTAAAGCAGCTTTACACAATCCAAAGAATTATTTAAGTTTGTATGAAATGTGAATGTATGAATCCAAATGATAAGATTGGACAGGGGATCTGCTAAAAATGTTCACATCAGTCACTTTACCCCAAATAAAAGGTCTTTCTGAACTAAACTAGAATTTAGTTTTTTTGCTATGGACACACACCAACACTTTCATGAACTCAGCTCTGTGTTCAAAACAATCTGCCAGGTTTCTTTATTCTCCTTTTTCTCTGCTTTTCTGCTAAAGTTCGAAATTCAAAATATTTTCTTGTACGTGGAAATTGACATACAGTGCCTTGTGAAAGTATTCGGCCCCCTTGAACTTTGTGACCTTTTGCCACATTTCAGGCTTCAAACATAAAGATATAAAACTAATTTTTTTGTGAAGAATCAACAAGTGGGACACAATCATGAAGTGGAACGAAATTTATTGGATATTTCAAACTTTTTTAACAAATAAAAAACTGAAAAATTGGGCGTGCAAAATTATTCAGCCCCCTTAAGTTAATACTTTGTAGCGCCACCTTTTGCTGCGATTACAGCTATAAGTCGCTTGGGGATTGTCTCTATCAGTGTTGCACATTGAGAGACTGAAATTTTTGCCCATTCCTCCTTGCAAAACAGCTCGAGCTCTGCGAGGTTGGATGGAGAGCGTTTGTGAACAGCAGTTTTCAGTTCTTTCCACAGATTCTCAATTGGATTCAGGTCTGGACTTTGACTTGGCCATTCTAACACCTGGATATGTTTATTTGTGAACCATTCCATTGTAGATTTTGCTTTATGTTTTGCATCATTGTCTTGTTGGAAGACAAATCTCCGTCCCAGTCTCAGGTCTTTTGCAGGCTCCATCAGGTTTTCTTCCAGAATGGTCCTGTATTTGGCTCCATCCATCTTCCCATCAATTTTAACCATCTTCCCTGTCCCTGCTGAAGAACAGCAGGCCCAAACCATGATGCTGCCACCACCATGTTTGACAGTGGGGATGGTGTGTTCAGGGTGATGAGCTGCATTGCTTTTACACCAAACATAACGCTTTGCATTGTTGCCAAAAAGTTCGATTTTGGTCTCATCTGACCAGAGCACCTTCTTCCACATGTTTGGTGTGTACTTTAAACAACACCTTTTATGGATATCTTTAAGAAATGGCTTTCTTCTTGCCACTCTTCCATGAAGGCCAGATTTGTGCAGTATACGACTGATTGTTGTCCTATGGACAGAGTCTCCCACCTCAGCTGTAGATCTCTGCAGCTCATCCAAAGTGATCACTGCAGAGATTTGGACATTGTACAAATTTGAAAACTTAGATAAACACGTTTATTTTAAATGTAATTCTATATTTCATCCTCAGCACTGAACAGAACTGCATCATTTCTGACTTACATCTACAGATGAAGTGGGAAGCTGAACATTTGGGTCCTTTAAGCAACAAGCTTGGCAGCTGAGTGATGTTTATTTTCTTTCTCAAACAGTCAATCAGAATAAACAGTTAGAATAAACAAAACCACCTGTTTGTAGAATCTAAAGCGAACATGTGTATATGTAGAATAACTGATGTGAAGGTAAAAAGTTTTATTTTAACTTAACTTGGCAAGTCATTCTTTCATTCATTCACACATCTTCTATACTGCTCATTCTGTAAAGGGTCATGGGGACCGGAAGCCAAGAGACTTTAGGCATGAGGCAGGGTACACCCTGGACGGGGTGCCAATCTATTGCAGGGCACATACACACACACACTCACACACACTCACACACACATACACATTTAAGGACAATTTGGGAATGGTAATAAGCGTTCCCTGTTCTTTGGACTGTGAGAGGAAACCCAGCAAGTTTGGGGAGAACATGCAAACTCCATGAAATGGCATTGCTGGTATCGACCCCCGACCCTGGAGGTGTAAAGCCATAGTGCTAAACACTGCGGCACTCTGAGAATTGGGAATAAAATCCAAAATTGAGCTCTGTTGTGGTGGTGTTTTATATTATTAAAGACTCACTGTTCATTTACTCTGTCAAGAAAGAAAAGATAACTGAGTAATACAAAAATTATATTATATTAAACCATGACTGTTACATACTGCTACATAGGGACGCGCCGAATGAAGCTCCCGAAGCAGTGAAGCTTTTCAACAAACTGCGTTGATTCATTGAAGCTTTTTAACACAAAATCCCTACACCATCTGTGCCATTCACATGTTTTGTTCATTGTAAGGTTTTGTTTGTATATTTAATAAACATATGTAATTAGCAAGATGGTGGTGTGTGTGTCCAGAGTTTACACCCCCCCCCCCCTTTTTTTTGTTTTGGACAATATAATGGCAATAAAGCCTTTCTGTTTTTCATTTTACTCACATCAAACGTCATTGTTGTTATTATAATTTTTTAAACAATAACACACCATGTCAAAAACATATAGGCATGACAATTATGTACATAATATAATATATGTATATAATTCTAACATTGGAATAAATGGACAGCGGGTATGGGACAGCGCAATAGATGCGTTCTGGGTTTGAGCCCTGCGTTACATGTCAGTGACGTTACAAAGCTTCGTTTTCACAGGTCACGTGACAGCCTCATTTCAAGCAATGCTCCGGAAAACTGTATCAAAGCACTAGTGTGTCGAAAACTCGAGACGTGTGTCGAAACTGGGTGTCGAGCGAATAAGGCTGCTCTGATTGATCGGTCGCCGATCATAATCGGCCAATAATCGCTTTGGGAAGTTTGATCTGCAGTCCCTATAATGGCCGATATAGAAAAGCCGTTCAGATGACACAAAACTCGTGGGACATTTTTTTCGTGCTGCTAAAACGGCTTCACCGGTCTGGCGATTCTATGTGTTGTGTGAAAAAGACGATACATTAGCAATCGGCAACCGGTAACAAGCCAATTCCACGAGGCGGGAAGCAGCCAAAGCATTTTAACACCACGAACCTCATCAGACATTTGAAGGTTAGTTACGTGAAGGAACACAAGCAGTTTACAAAGTTATCTAGCGCTAAGAGAGCAGGAGAGCTCAGCAAGTCGCGCGCCGCCGCTCACTCAGCTGTCGGTATAATTCCGCTATCTCACCTACGCGGTGTCGCTCGGTGGCCGTAAGTCCGGTTCATGATTCAGTTTTGGCGCTGTGATTATGTTTCCATCTTTCCGCGCGAAAAATTAAACATGTTTACAGATTTAAAATTGAAATCTGTTTCTGCCGGATGTGAGAGGGCAGATGTGGGGTGTCTCAACCCTCGGCTTTCTCTTCTCTGATCAGTGAGGACCAGGCCACAGTCTCTAATCATGTCTCTTTTTTCTCTTCTTTCTGTCAGGCTTCACTAGAAGGGAGAAAAGGTCAGACAGTGTGTGAGACAGCTGGAGAGAAAAAGAGAGACTGAGAGACAGCCACATGGGGATGAGGGAGAGAGAGAGAGAGAGAGAGGAACAGTCAGGAAGACAAAAAGCAAGGGATGGAAATATACAGAGTCAGAGGAAGAGGAGAGAGGAAGGGGAGAGGATGAAATGTGGAAAAAAATGGAAAGAGGGAGAAAGATGGAGAGAGAGAGAGAGAGTGAGGTGGTGGAGAAGTCTAGGGAGGGCAGTAGAGCACCAAAATTAAACATGTTTATTTTTTTGCCGGTCCCTGCGGCTGCTTGCGAACCTTGCAGAACTTCCGGCGACTCACGTCACGTTCTCTCCAGCTGTCTCTGTTATTTTATTTAATTTTAAACAATTTACAGGAAAGTTGTATTTGTCGAGCTCTAAGCTGTTCCCAATTACTAACCAAGCACAGGCTGCTATGTTTTAAGTTCTAGTCTGTTTTTACTTCTAGTGATCGGTGATCGGCCCCAAAAATCCTGATCGGAGCAGCCCTACAAGCGACCCATCCCTACTGCTACACACCAAGTGAACACTGATGAAGGAACACTTATGACATACCCAGCAGATCGTTCTGAGGAATCCACTTCATCAGCTTCACATTCCCAGGAATTTCATGAGGAACTTCATCTGTGTATCTCCATATTACCTATACACACACACACACACACACACACACACACACACACACACACACACACACACACATTTCCAGGAACTGCATGATCAACAAGTTATTTAACCCTAACTGATGCATTGACATTCTCTGTGTGTGACAGTTTCTCTGTTTTATTAGAAGGGTTAAATTATTATCCTAAATCAAAACTGAGTTAAGAACTGTAAAGCACATTGTTAAACTCTGTAAGGACGGCGGTGACTCGTGGACGTGGTGGGAAAAACATCCTAAATGAGAATGATGGGAGATCACTTACAGTGAAATCAAATCATAAAACGCAAGAGTAGAACTCACAGCTATGTTTAATAGTGCCAGTAAAAGCATTTCTACATGCACAATGTGATGAGAACTTATAGGATTAGGACTAAACAGCTGTGCAGCCTTATCAATGAGGATAATTGAAAAAAAGGCTTCAGTTTGCTAGGGAGCATAAAGACTGGACTTTGGAGCAATGGAAAAAGGTCATGTGACCGGATTAGTCCAGACTGACCCTATTCCAGAGTGTCCCATCATGCATAGTGTCCAGTGTACAGTGTTATGATCTGGTTATAATCACCAGCACATCACATCTATGGGTTTTGTTCCCCTGATGGAACTGCCATATTCCAAGACAACGATAACAGGATTCAACGGGGTCGAATTGTGAAAGAGTGGTTCAGGAAGCATATGTGACATTATTTTTACGCATGGATTGGCCACCACAGTGTCAAGATGCTAAAGGAGACTTTACACAGCAGTTCAACTCTCACATGACCAGTACAAGATCTTTGAAAGAAACAGAGACTACATTTAACTGTTAGATTCATTTCCTTAGGCACGGTTAAGTTTTCTTTGGCCACATAATGGCAGTGTTGGAAAAGGGGACAAATTTAGCAAAGTGGATTGGGTATACTTTATATTATATAATTGTGTCAAAGCTGTATAAGACTCACTTCGTCTCTGATTTATGAACCAATCCAACTTACAAACGTGGTCCTGGAACAGAACTCGTTCAAAAATCGGGGAGAGGTTCAGGGAGCCTGTTCACTGTACATATAGTGAGCAAATAGTGTGTACATAGATAATGTGTGTGTGTGTGTGTGTGTGTGTGTGTGTTTTTTTTTTACTCTTTGAGGAATTCTCCTGAAGGCCTGGAAGAAAATGGCTGCTTTCTCCTTGGGCAGCGATGGCACTAAAGAGCCAAGTGTGAAAACAACAACTCCATGTTCTGATCCTTCCACAAACTCCAACACTTCCTTTATGGCGCGCACACACACACACACACACACACACACACACACACACACACACACACACACACAAAGAAAGAGAGCTAAGTTTACTATTATTCAAATAAATTATGTTACATGTCAAACTAAGCAAGGTAATGTACAGGATCAGTTAAAGGTTTGGACAAAAGCAAATTTACATGTTTCCCTATTAAGTAATGTTTTCTTGTGGTGTTTTTTTTTTTTTTTTTTAAACAATTATTAGTGCTATTAATATGAACACTTTAAGTTGTTCAGGCTCTGTGGATAAAGTAATACTGTTTGAAAGAACAGAACCGGAAGAGATGAGTGTGGTGTGTTTTGCGTTATCAGCGGCACTGACCCCGTGTACAACAGATTTTTCTAATAGTAAACCGAGTTCTATAAAATAATTTTTTCTTGTTTTATGAAGAACAAGTTTTGAGTCGAATTAAAAAAATACAGAAGATTATTACACATGCAAGACGAGTCAAAAGGTTGTACACTCCTTATAACACCATAGTCTTTCCTGAAAAAAACATTGCTGAAATCATCCAAAATATGCAATAATTTCTTTTAAACAATTGATATTGAGACATAAGTAAGCAAGGTCAGTTTTTATTCATCACGTATACAATACTGCACAGTGAAATCCTTTATTCTTCACATAGACCAGCTTCTTGTTAGTTTTGGGTCAGAGCACTGGGTCAGCGAACATATGGTGGCCCTGGAGCAGATAAGGGTGACTCTAAATAAACAAATTCTCTGCAGCAGAGGTAAGTTTCATCATGGTGCTTGATGGGTTTTGCAGATGCACATGTTAATACTGTACTTGCAAGAACGGTTCCAGAACATGTCTTCAAATAGCAACTGACGTTGTTGTCACCTAATTGATGTGATTGCCGTTTTAAGAGAGGAGAGTGTGTGTGTATGGGTGCGAGACTCACCGGGTCCAGAGTGCCAGTAGCAGCACAGTTCAGTCCTGCGATTAGCACGGTGTTGGGTGCGAGTGGTTTGGGGAACTCCATGGTAAAGTCATATCTCATCAGCCACACTGCAGCTGTGTTTAGAATCTCTGCCATACTGATACTGCGCTGCAGGAACCGTGATGCTACATCATCAAACCACCAGAAGACCAACTTACACATCACTGGTTCCAGCATATACACCACCACATTTAACACGCGCTCAGTGAAGCACATGCGGTCAGTGTTTTTAGTGAAAAAGCGGGGGATGTAGGAAGGAGGGTCAGGACAGCCTGTGGCGACGGCATCCATTCCACACGGCAACCCACGCAGAATGTAGATGGCAGGCAGAGACAGGTTAAAGGCTAAAATGGCTCCAGTTGGCGTTACGGGGTCTGTCAGTACTGCGTCAAACTCCTGCTTCCGTAAAAACTCCACAAGTTCATGATTAAGTAACAAACTCTCACTAGTGGAGATGATCAGATTCATAATCTCTCTCATGTGTTTCAGTCTCCCTGATATCCTTTCAAACAGACCTGCTGTAGAGCCAATCAGCTGCTGGGAATCTTGTGTCAGCTGGTTAAACAGCTCCTGAGTGTACGGAACTGGAAACCTTTTGCTTGTATAGTGCTTCCCAGAGCCTAAGCGCATGCTGACCTCCGGCATCAGCACCATTACAGCATGGCCTCTGCGACCCAGTTCCTCTGCCACCGCCTTCATCACAGTCCAGTGGCTACCGTCCATTGGCACCACCAGTAGCCGGCCGGTTCCGTTTCTCTTACTGGGTCCTGCTGTGCCTTGAAAGCTTAGGAAACTGCTTGTTCCTTCAGAAGCACTGATTTTCTCAGAATTATCCAAATTGCCAGAAAATGTCCCTTCAGTTACACCAGCCTTCACTGGAGCTGAACACAGCAGCAGAACAACAGAAAGACACACTACACACCAATGTCCCATGCTTGTAATGTTATGTCCAAACGGCTGCTCGGTTGACTTCAGTGCATGTGACTCTGTGTGTAAGTGTGTGTGTTTGTGAGAGACCTTGTTTTAGCTGAGTAGGGGTGAAAGCTTCTGAAATTGGATTATTGACTGTGTGAGAGGTCAAAGTCCAAATATTTGCTCTCTCTCTCTCTCTCTCTCTCTCTCTCTGTGTGTTAAGAGAGACCTTTAACCTTAATGTTGTCGTAGCTCTAAAGCAGTACTAAGCAAAAAAAAAAAAAAAACCCTGATACCTTTGTGAATAAACTGCCAGTAAAATGAATGAACTTTATTCAAATTTTTATCAAACTTACTGATTGATAAAATTATAAAAGTTAAAGTTATAAGACACTATATGACTTCAGACTTATTTAACTTTCTTTTGTATTATTAATACATGCTTTACCTTTCTGATGGTAATTATAAGAAAATTTAAATTCCTCAGTAAGAGAGATCTTTAATTGATATCCTCAGGGGGGCGCTCTTCGTTCATGGGACTATTAATGCAATGACCTAGCTTAGGACTTCTATTTTAAAAAGCTAACAATTTCCTGCTTCACAGTTTTCTCACAGGTGTTCTAATGATTAGTAGTGGTGGGCAGTTAGAATCATTTATAGTGACTCAGTTCTTTGAATATTGTGCACTAAAATGAATGAATAATTTTTTGAGTCATTTAGTTAATTTTGTTCTTTTGATCAGAATTTAAATAAAATGTTTAACTTTTAATAAACAGACCCCCAACACGTCTACATACACAAACTTTGGCTATAGTTCCAGTAATGAAAACATTACAATGCAACTCGTTCTTTTGAATCTCTTGCACTGCATAGCGTCTATAGGAGTAAAAAAACAAACAAAAAACTAACAACTCGGAATAGAAGACTCATTGAGATGAAGTGTTCAATTTTGTTTCCTGTGTACTTCATGGCATAGCGTCTATGGGAGACACGTGACAAAAGAATGACCGACTTGGACTAGAAGACTCAAAGGTAACGACTCATTTCTGTTTCCTGTACATAACCTACAGCGATTTTGCGATGCTTTGCCGCCCAGTAGAAAATGAACGAATCACTCTCCGAGACTACTCGTTCTTCTGAGTCACGATAAAGACTTGTTCAAAAAGAACCAATCGTTGAATCATGAATGACCATCACCATTGTTTAGCGTGTTTAATTCTTGGATTTTCACTCATACCCCACATATTACAACGCCCCCTATTCCTCACAAGAGCATGAAAGTGAAATGTTTGTTTGTCCATAATCTATTTTCTTGCTTTGGGATGAATATTAAAGGATCAGAAGTCATGCGATTTTATGCCTAAACTCGTGGGTCTTGACGTCATGGTTGTTATTTACAGGACAATGAATCAAATGAGCTTTTATTTTATTTGTCCTTTATTATTAAAAGAAAGTTTGCCAGGGAAGGAAGAAATATAAATCAGAGCCAACAAATAATATATAAAGTAAACAAACATTCAGATGTGCAACACAAAGAAACCTTTAAAAAAGGTATAAACTATTTATTTTTGGTTTTCTGTTTGAAAAGGGAGGAAAACAAATCTTATCTTGTTTTATCCAAATCACTACAAGTCTGTTTAATTTGAACATTTTAAAGTTAGTTTGAGATTTTGTAACTGCTTTGCAGTCAGATTTGTCTATTTTTTAAAAACATAATATAGAATATTTAAAGGAATTTAATTAAAGCAAGTTGGTTTATAGAAAGTACACTTTTAATTTGAATGAAAATTTCATACAATTAAACTACAGTACATTTTTATAAGGAACCAGAGTGCAGGAGAATACGCTTGAACATAAAGTGTCAGTACAGCGTGTCTACAACCCCTGGCAAAGACAATGGAATCACCACACTCAGGATGCTTCATAGTAAAAGTAAATGAAGCAGATATGGCACAAAAGAGATTCTGCTTTCAGTTAGTTAGTGAAATTTGTTGTTGCTCCTTGGACTAAACTCTGAGACCTTGCTAATGAAAAGCAGTATTCCCCATGAAGCCTGGTCCAACCTCCTCGAATAGCATCTGCAGGATGAAGCTTTGTAATTTCGAATTTTTGTTTGTTTGTTTAAACATTTTTAATGTCTTAATCAGATTGAGATCTATACTGGTCATGGTGTTGAGATGATTTAACTTTCCTGGAGAAAAGCTTTAACACTCTGTTCTGTGGTGAGATTTATTTCCATCCTAAAAAAAATCTCTTCATTTCCAAACTTATTTTATGTCTCTGGAATGAGAAAAAAAATTCTCATAAACTACACTGTGGGAAATTACACCTCGTTCTTCAGGCAGTCATCTTTATATATTTCATCATTATACATAAGCAGACCAGAAACTCCAGCATCATCTTCTTGGTCAATGCAGTGTGTCATCACTGAACATAACTCTCACCTGATCCTCCATAATCACTTCTCTTCAGTCCAACACAAAGTTGTTCTTCAGTTTAGATGTCAAAGCTAAGATGATTTACGTCTGTAAGCATTCTCTTTTAAATTGCTTTATGTTCAATTCAGTGTTTATTTCCCCCTCTACTTGTATCTAATTTAATCTCATTATTCTGAGGTGTGATGCACTACTCCAGAAAGATTTAGCTATTAAAGAAAAACTGCTTTGTGTTATATCCGTGTTTGGTTTACTCTCTGGTTGGTAGTTAAAAATCTACAACTTGGCTCCATAATTTTTGTTGGTGGTTGTAGTGTTACAAATTTAACTTGGGTCTGTCAGAACCCAAACAGAAACACAGTGTGAGATACACAGAAGCTCACTGACTAATAATCAGACAGATCCATATCTCCCAGTAATCACATGCTGTAATCTAGAGAGTGGTGGATAGGTGAATTCTGGCCTTTATGGTTTCTATTTTCTTTTGTAGAATTTGGAGACTGCTGCTGACGAATGGAGGAACTGCAGAGTCATAAATAGACTTTTTTTTTCTTCACACAGCCACGATATCTAAGGCCATGCTGTTGTTCACATACAATTTTATCCAAAAAAGAAGAGCTGTTATGACTGCAGATTTTTATTCTAGCCAGAACGTTTCTTGTCTCTTTATGGTTAAGTCTGTGGACCTCTAGCACACATTAACAGGTACTATTGTTCCTCACATGGTGGTGTCAATACACATTTCTCACATGGGCAGAATCGAGTGTCAGTGTCGTCTAAAACATAATTTAAATTAGTCACTCAACAGGTCAGACATACATAACTAGATAAATTGAAATGTATTTTTAGTCAACAGGATGGCTAAACAGCTAACACAGCTAAAACCTGCTTCATGTGATTTATCACATTAATCTGAACATGATTATACTTCTGTGTTGAGCCTGATGGCTGTGTGAGTACACATGCACACCCTGTGCCGCAGCATTAATACGCCGTCTCTGATGTGTGTTTGCGCTGGTGTTTTTGCAGATGAGTGTTTCGTGTAAAACGTTTCCCACAAACGGTGCACTGGTACGGTTTCTCGCCTGTGTGAGTGCGTTGGTGTTGTTGAAGGTGACTGGCTCGATTGAAACATTTCCCACACACCGAGCACTGAAACGGCTTCTCGCCTGTGTGGATGTGTTGGTGGAACTGGAGATGGCTCTGGTGAGTGAAACTTTTCCCACACAGCGTGCAGTGATACGGTTTTTCGCCTGTGTGAATGCGCTGGTGAGTTTGGAGGTTATTCTGGTGATTAAAACTTTTCCCGCACTCCGAGCACTGGAATGGTTTTTCTCCCGTGTGTGTGCGCTGGTGCTGCTGGAGGTGCCCGAGGTGAGTGAAACCCCGACCGCACTGTGAGCACTGATACGGCCGCTCTCCGGTGTGGATGCGTTGGTGTTGCTGGAGATGACTCTGATGATTAAAACTCTTCCCACAGTGTGAGCAATGAAACGGTTTTTCTCCTGTGTGAATGCGCTCATGTGTTTGAAGGTGACTTTTCTGAGTAAAACTCCTCCCACACTGCGCGCAGTGGAACGGCTTCTCTCCGGTGTGAATGCGCACGTGTCTTACCAGAGTTCCTTTGTTGCTAAAAATCTTTCCGCATGATGAACACTGGTGTGTTTTTTTCCCAGTGGGAACGCACTGGTGTAACTGGAGAGTACTCAGCTGAGTAAAACTTTTCCCACAGTGTGAGCAGGGATGGAGCTCCTCCTGCTTTTGTTCATGAGAGGTGTTAGTGCCCAGAGAACTAGACGAGGTCTGCTGACTACTGGAGCTCCTCGTGGGCATCAGAGTCTCAAATTTAATCTCTCCTGAATTCAGCAGTCTCAAATACTCCTCATAGTGGCATCTTCTAACATGTTTGTGAAAGTAAACTTGAGAAGTGTAGGATGCTGGACACAAAGAGCAGGAGAACACTTGTGTGCTGTTCATTCCTGAAACAAAAAAATTATTGCAGAAAGAATAAAAAAATGGATAGGGAATAAAATGCATAGAGATAAAGTAAACAACATGATGACTACACTGCATCTGGAAGTGCATATGAAAACTTTCCACAACATTTGTCTTGCAAATAAATAAGCATAATGAAATCACAATGTTTGTACGTAACCATTTGCAAAGCATTTTTTCTTCCAGAGGTAGTGGAATGCGATGCTGAGATCTTTGGCGTATTCCTCTCCATACCACAGCAACAGCTCCTGTCCTGGTTCAATGGGTCGAGAGGAGCGGTAGAAGATCCCCCCTCGATACTGAAAAGCCACCAAATTCTGTTCTTCATCATTACGAGCACAATTCACATACCTGTGAGGACGAGTCAGAGCAACAGCGGGAAAAAAAAAAAGAAAATAGTGAGGAGCACATGGTTAGAGACAGCGATTAGATTCAAAATAAATATAATGAATTATTGTACAAATATTCAATGAGGTTTGAAAAATAGATTTACGGTGAGTTTTTCACCTCATCCAGTTAGCATGTATCTCTTTCTTAGCGTCGATGTACTGTTCACATTGTCTTCTGTGGGATATCTGTAAAAAACAGTGAGATATTATATAAATACTATAATTATATAACTATATAAATATAAGGCCAAATTTATGTGCACCCTGACCGTAAAACCTGTATACTGTTCATATCAAAAATTTACACACACCTTAGACAAATCTTAAAACTTCTTTCACATTTGCTTCAAACTGTTTCATTTCCTGATATTTAATCTGAGTAACCTTTGAATGTGAAATATTAATAGCAGAAAGAAAGATTTAGTTGGATCAAGTAGGTCAAGTCAAGTAGGCTTTTATTGTCATTTCAACCATATACAGTTCAGTACACAGTGAAACTAAAAGTTTCTCAAGGATCAAGGTGCTGCATACATGCAAACAACATAAATGAACAAACATAACATAAATTCACATCACAACATAACTTAAACTAACAATGTAATGCCAGAATTTTTTTTAAGTTAACCTAAAAAAAAAGTTAATTTCTATACAAGGGAGAGACAACAATAGACAACAAAGTGCAAATGTGCAAACAAAGAGCCACAGAATGACAAACACAACGTTACGTAACGTTACAGTACTTTTTTTTTTTTTTAAAGAGTGATGAGGTATGAGTTGAGGTAGTGGGAAGAGCAGCAGTAAACAATTGACATTTCTGAAGTAGCAGCAATGATTTAAAAAAGATATGAACCGGTGGGTATGAACCGTTTGAGATGGATGTAGATCAGGGTGATTGTGCATGTGTGTGTTTATCAGTTTAGTCCTGATGTTATTTAGTTCATCTGAATGATTTGTGTGTGTGTTGAGTGTGTGTTTATCAGTCCAGCCCTTTGTGTTGAGGAGACGGATGTGGGTAAAAGCTGTTACACATCTGGATATGAGTGTCCAATGTTCGGTACCTTTTTCCATATGGCAGGAGGGTGAAGAGTGTGTGTGTCCGATCAGCCACAATACTGGTGGCTTTGCGGATGCAGCGTCTTCCACAGAGGCGAATGAGACCCCTATGATCTTCTCAGCTGCCCTTACTATCCACTGTAGAGTCTTGCGGTCCAAGATGGTACAGTTCCCAAACCAGACAGTGATGCAGCTGCTCAGGATGCTCTCAATAGTTCCTCTATAGAAGGTGGTGAGGATTGGTGGTGGAAGCTGGGCCTTCCTCAGCCTTCTTAAAAAGAAAAGACGTTGTTGGGCTTTCTTGTGCAGAGAGCTCGTGTTGAGGGACCAGGTGAGGTTCTCCTCCAGGTGGACACCCAGGAATTTTGTGCTCTTGACGATCTCCACAGAAGAGCCGTCAATGCTGAGTGATCGCTCCGTGTCCTCTTGAAGTCAACAACCATCTCTATTGTCTTATCGACGTTCAGAGACAGGTTGTTGTCTGGTGTGTACACCAGTCTGTTAGCCTCTGCACTTCCTCTCTGTATGCTGCCTCGTCGTTCTTGCTGATGACACACCACGGTCGTGTCATCGGCAAACTTGAAGATATGATTGAAGCTGTGTGTCGCTACACAATCATGAGTCAGCAGCGTGAACAGCAGGGGACTGAGCACACAGCCCCGGGGGGCCCCAGTACTCAGTGTGGTGGTGCTGGAGGTGTAGTTCCCGATCCGCACAGCCTGAGGTCTTCCAGTCAGAAAGTCCAGGGTCCAGTTACAGAGGGAGGTGTTCAGGCCCAACAGGCTCAGCTTTCCGATCAGTTGTTTGGGGATGATGGTGTTGAATGCTGAACTGAAATCTATGTACAGCATTCTGACGCAAGTGTCCTTCTTGTCCAGGTGTGTCATTCCCAGTAGTTCCAAAGTTTACACACACTGAGTTAGTATTTAGTAATATTCCCTTAAGATGTTTCAGATGTTTCTAGGCTATTAGATTGAGGTCAGGGCTCCAATACCTTGACTTTATTTTCTGTAAGCCACAACTTTGTGGCTCCAATACCTTGACTTTATTTTCTGTTTGCCACAACTTTGGAAGTAAGCTTTGGTTTCCTATCCATGAGAAAATCCACTTGTGATCAAACTTTACCATCCTGGCTGATGTCTTGAGATATATATCCACATCTTCCTTCCTTGTGATGCCATCTTTTTCTCGAAGCGCAAACAATTAACATGAAATCTGTGGAGTGTTTAAAAAATCTGTTTTAATGAGTTTCACCCAAATGGATATAAACGTGTGATTTCAACTGTGTGTCTCATTCCAGATGTTCATCCCTGTGTTTGCTGTTATAATGTGCTCCCACTCTTCTGTGAAGGGTTTTCACAATTTGGTGGAGCATGGCTGTATGGATTGGTGTTCATTCACACATGAGCTCTACAGGAGCATTAGTGAGCACAGGTGCTGATGTCAAGATGTGGAGAAGGCTCCAGGTCATCCCAAAGCTGACGGTTCAGTGAGGTTGACTGCAGTCAGGGCTTTGTGCAGGATGCTCGAGTTCTTCACATACCATGTCTTCATGGAGCTGGATTTGTGGATCTCAAAGGGGTGTTGTCATGTTTGATAACGTTTTGGTAAGTTCCTTTTACTTCCAGTGAAGGGGAACTGTAGCATTACAGAGACGTTCTGTATAACTGTGTGCTTCAGAGTGTGTGTAACAATTTGGAGAAGCAGCAATTATGTGTCGGGGTGCACAAATTTTAGGCTATACAGTATATTGTATTTTTATGTATGTTTGCCTGTCTTAGACTTAAATGTGTTTCTAAACTGTATAAGATAGCCAACGTCTCTGTAAAAGCTTAAAAACTAAAAAAAGAAAAAAGAAAATGTTTTGGTCTCGGGTACAGATAAACATCTTAGAGTTAGAGAAAATTAATGAATAATTAATATCAAATGCTGTGGAAAGACAAAATAATGTCCTATTCTTTAGCCCTCTGTTTTGTACTGTTTTTAATCATGGTAAAAAAAGAAAAAAAAAAGAAAACATAATTAGCAGTTTGTCTGGAACGGAAACTGAACACAGTATTCTTTACACAGATGAGATCCTCTAAACCATGACTTATCCCTCTATATGTTCACTAATAAAAATCCATTTTTTAAATTTGAATTAATTCAGAGTAGTTAAGACAAGTAATTACCACCCAGGAGTAGCCGCTGTTCATGGCTTCCTCTTGGTCCACCAGCTCTCCCTCATATGGCCCAAAGTGCACACCTACTGGCATCGAGCCCCCTGTATTAAACACTCCCAGACCTGCGTCTGGAAGATCAGACCTCCGAATTTCCAGAAATGGTGGAAGTGTTTGTCTAGCGCGATCCCAAACCCCGATAAGAACAGGTGTATCAGGGATGAAGAGAGGTGGACCGTGAAGCTCACACTTATTGATGAAGAAAGATCTGCAAATCTCACAGTCTGGAGATAAAAACACAGCAAAGAAATGATTAGAAAACTATACAGACAAAATATAATTTATGTACACATGAAACAGATGCCTCTATGCTAAATGTACAAGATCATGATTTGTGTAATTCGATCGTTCACTTTGTCCCTTGCTTATTTCTGCTCAGGTTTAATATCTCTACACCAAGTAGGACTCTAGAGCTCGTTAGTGTCTCAAATTAGTTACTTTAAACATTAAGTTTGTGGGAAATCTGTTTTCTTACAGAGATAGTCCTCATCTTCAGCTTCATCTTCTTCCTCTTTTATAAGTTTAATTTGGAATTCTTCATTCTGTTTGTCCACAGAGTCTGATGTTTCTCCACCTGCATGTTCATGATTTTTAATATTTACACAGTTGTCATGAAACACAGAACACAAAAAAAAACAGAGAAAGTGTCCAGTGAAAAGTAAATTATGGTTAGAGTAGACGATGGGATTATAAATAGGGTTAACGATTCACCCTGCTCTCTTACAGAGGTAATATTCGTCCTTAGGCTCTTCTTTCAGAGATGTCTGGGATCCATTGTTCTCTTCGTTCACGATGATGATGCGTCCTAGAAAGCTGGATGTCCCCTCACCTGAGGTCATACAGGTCTCCATCTCTACATCCTTACAAAGCAAAGAACAAGGTCAGTTATTGGGGGTATTAATACTGAATTTCCCCTTAGTCCGTTAGAGTTTATAGAGAGTTTTTATAGCTCGGCTTGTATTGTTTCCTTTAACAATCATGCAAGTGTAGCAGGTAGTGGAATGGATACAGAGCTGCTCACCTGTACAATGCTACAGGTCTTTTATTACAATTGCACTCTCACTTTCCGTCTAATCACAGTGCTCATGTCTATTTGATTATACTTAACTCATTTGAATATTTACATTTACCTTCTCTTTAATATGTTTATTACGTTTACTTTAAAATATGTATTACTTGCATGCTGATACGAGGCAGCACTCGTAGAGGAACATTAAGGAATTGGCACATTAGAATATTTACATGTGAGAACTCAAATAAAAGCAGTGTTGGGATTCAGTTTGACGTTACAGATGATTTGAGATATTAATGATGGTGTGCTTGGGGGCGGGGAGGCATGTTACTTACTCACAGCTCTTGGTCTCTCACTTTTAAAATGTCTGCTACACCCCTGCTGGAGGTCCAAACACATCCTAAAATATCAGACAAGGTGCAATATAACGTCATAAAAAATCTGTAAAATCATAATGTTGTTCTATGAGAATCTTAAACTACCTGTGGATTCTGACATTTAAGCTCTAGCAATTAGAATTAAAATGCTTCCAAAACATCCACATTTCTGTCACTGTTCAAGTGTGTGTGGATGTAAACAGTTCAGGTGTTTTCTCTTCGATGGGATGCGCAGCACACAAAGTAAAAACACAAAGAAATACATTAGGACCTGGTTTATCATTAATTACACCCCTAAGACTGATGATTTATTTCTGCCCTGTCGTTCCAGGTTCATGATTAGTGCAGAACAAAGTGAAATTTAATGTCATGTTAAACAATTCTCACATTCTTCATCTATTCAAATGACTGTAGCACGTACAGTAATACACGAGCCACTCCTGTGTGTGTGTGTGTGTGTGTGTGTTTATGGTCCTACACTCGTGTGTATCACCACATACTCTTGTGCTCCTGGAGAAACACTTTGTTCCAGTCCACACAATCTATACAGAATAATAACAATAAAATCAATTTGACTTGACAATCAAAACACAATTAATACACATTTATATTGGAATCTTCTGCTTTAATGGATTTGTACTGTATATATAAATATAAAGTTAATGCGTTTATTTAAACTGTGCATTAAACAGGAGTTAAACATCCAGTTGGGATTCAGCTGTATGAACATTAGCAGCTCAGCTAACAGCCTGCGTTTAACCTTAAAGCAGAAACGGAGTTAAAGCTCCCCCCACACACACACTTTTATTTGTACTCGATCTGACTAATAAAATGCTTCCGTAATATTTCCATGCCAGAGTGAGCAGCTGTACAGTCCCGTACGTGTCGCTCCGTCATCAGCACACAGTAATAAATCTCTAGATTTTACCTCGAACAGAGCGGAGGCGCCGCTGCCCAGTCTGCACCCTGCCTGATGTACGCTGCGCATGTGTGCGCATGCGCTGTGTGCGCTGGGCACGAGAAGCACTTCAGGTAGCGCCTGTGCCACTCCACTTGTACTGCGCATGCCTGCACCGATGATCGAGCCTGGACGATTCGTTACGGTTTATGTTATTTGTAAATAAATGATATAATATGAATATCGCACAGACGTTCGAATAATATACGTTATATTCTTCTGTACCTTGTGTTATTGATAGGAGGAACAACGGTTGTCAAAGCTTTTAAGGCGCTTCACGAACAGACCGCTAAAAACAGCTCACTGGCGACATCCTGTGGCCAAACGCTAGAAGGCATACACACCGCTGAGATGAGCTGAGACGTTCATCTCAAATGAGACACAGGTGTTGTGAAATTAACGTGTTAACGCCTACACAGATGAGGGCAATAGCAACATGTTTTTCTTCTATTTTCAGGTTAAGGTCAATGTTTGCTTTATTGTCATTGTACCTGTACAACATAATTTCACAGTTCAGTAATGTATATATAACAAATAAAGGCGTAACTTAATTTAACTTAATGCAATCCCCAAATGGTGCGAGACCCGTGATAGCTGACACAAAGTAAAGACCACACATTAAAAAACAGGAACACAGAACACACACACACACACACACACACACACACACACACACACACAAAGCATTAATTACTAAAAGTCATATAAAAATTAAAACAAATAATCAATTAAGAAAGATGATGTTACTAAACATAAAACTAAAAGTTAATAACTAAGAAAAACTACTTACATAAACACAATAGCTCAACATGCTAATAACACAAAAAAGCAAGCTAAAACATTCTGCCTTGCACTGCACGGTAATGTTGCACTTAGCAGATTGTATGACACGTATTTGTTACAATCCTATGATGTTCTAATATTTTTTAAAGTAACTCAAACATTGTAACACAGTGATGGTTCTAGGGTAGAAGCTGTTTTTCAGTCTGTTTATTCATGCTTTAATAGTTCTGTAACATCTTCCTGAGGACTCACATCACGCACCTGGGTGAACTTCCTGAGGCAGCGGGAACTGTACAGATCCTTGAGCGACGGGAGAGGACAGCCAATCATTTTCTGTGCAGTGTTGATGATCCTCTGGAGTGCCTTCTTTCCCCCCAATCAGCCTGAAACTAGTGGAACTGGCAAACCACAAGGGGATGCAGTGGGTCAGCATGCTCTCTATGGAACAATGGTAGAAGAACATTGGCAGTTACAATTTGCCTTGGTCAAGGATCCACAGAAAGTAAAGCCATTGCTGTGCCTTCTTTACCAGCACTGAGGTGTTGGTGCTCCAGGTCAGATCTTCTTGGTGTTTACTGGTGGTTGGTATCCACTATGCTGCATTATTGCCACCTTCTGGTCTTGATTTCCCTCATCTTGCATTTAGTTTAAATCCTCTTTTCTTGTCCTATCACCTTTAAGGAACCCATCAAATACTTTATTCCTTGTCCTCGTTCTCCATTTTCTAAAATACTTTTCACAGTGTACTCAGGATTTCCAATTTCCTATTGCACTATCCTCGCTCCTATAAGCTATTATTGTATAGCTTTCCCGTTTGTACAATAATATTAATAGTAACTAGTTTTTATGCTTTAATATTAATTGGCTTTGCCTTTTTTCCGCTGTTTGCACTTTTTGGAAAAGGCGTTAGTTTCTTCGTCTAAGAACAACAAACGGAATTCAGCTCCAAACAACTAAACTCCGACTCAGGTACGCTGTAATGGATAATATTCAGCTTGTTCAATGTGTGGAGTGTTTACACATTCTTCCTCCGTCGTTATTGATAATTTTTCTTGTGATAGGTGTGTGTTAGTTAGCACTCTGATGTAGGAGATATCAGCCCCCTACTCCAGCATTAGCCCTCACAGCGGGGTGAGTGGGTGACGACTTGGCGGCAAACAAACCTGAAAGAGCTTTGGTTATAGGAGACTCTATACTGAGGCACATGAAATTAGCTAGGCCATTAGGGGCGCCAGCGGCAGTAGTTAGGTTTTTCCTGGGAGCCAGAGCACCGGACATACAGGTAATCTTAGGGCTCTAGGTCAGCATAGGTTCTCTAAGATAGTGGTACGTGCTGGAGCTAACGATATACGCCTTCGTCAGTCAGAGGTTAGTAAGGGTAACTTTACTGAGGTGTTTAAACTAGTGAAGACGATGTCTGAAGCTTACAGCAGGTTAGGGTCGCTAACCTGCTGGATGTCCAGGTGGTGCTCAGAAAATAACATGGGCTTTATAGACAACTGGAAGACTTTTGAGGGCAAAGCTGGCCTGTTAGGGCGGTCCATCCCACTCGGGAAGGTGCTGCTCTCATTTCTTGCAGTATAGCACAGACTCAGAAGGGGACTAATTAATCAGTGACGATCCAGAACCCAGGCCTGGGAGCAGACAAACAGTCTAAACCAACCGTCTACTAGCTGCATAGAATTGTCTCATATTGAGACTGTCTGTTCCCCGAGCTAAACACAAATTTAGAAAGACTCAAAGTATGTTTTAATAATTTAATTACCATAAAGACCACAAACTCCAAGCACACTGAATGCGCAGCCGGCACTTCTGCTCTGAAGCTAAGACTGTTAAATATTAGATCTTTCGCATCTAAAGCAGTTATTGTTAATGAGACTATCACAGATCAGGAGTTTGATATACTTTGTTTAACAGAAACCTGGATTAAACAGGATGAAGTTAGTCCTCCTGGATACAGCTACATACACCAGCCTCGGCTAACTGGTAGAGGAGGAGGGGTCGCAGTTATTTACCATGATAAACTGACTATTGTACAAAAACACGGACACAAATTTAGTGCATTTGAAGTTCTCTATAATAACATAAGTGTAGCTACAAATATCAAGTCTGCTCAGTCATTCCCGCTAATTATCATTTACAGACTCCCAGGGCCGTACTCTGAATTTCTTTGTGAATTTGCAGATTTCATCTGAAACCTAGTTATTTCTGTATATTTTAATATTCATTTTGTGAATCCAGAAGACCCTCTGAGAACAGCATTTATGTCCATACTGGACTCAGTAGGAGTAAATTACCATTCGGCAAAAGAAGGCGAGACCCTAGAGCCCCGAACTGCCAGGACCCCTTGACTTAAGCCTAACTAAGTCGTTTTAGCCAGCATTTACACTACAATGGTACATTCCGTGTGACGTAAGCGGAAAGTTATTCACTGCAGTTTGATTGAGGAGCGGAGACTTCCATCTACAGCCGTGAAACTAAGTTACCCAAGTGGTTCAGAAAAAATGGGAATAACAGCAAAGGTAACAATTTTTCACACCTGTGCATAGTCACAGGTCACCTCAGCTCTACAATGTCACAAGAGAGGCTGTTTGCACATGCTATTCTCTTCATTGAGCACAAAGTCAGAAAATCAGTGGTTTGTTGAAGCCAAGGCCAGATTTTAGTGTCTTGGCCTACACTATTCAGCCATGACTATTCCCAGCCATGCACACAGTAAGACAAATTATTTAAAATATCCTTTTAATTAACATTATTTTTATATTATTTTTTTAATCCAACACCTAAATATTCATGGGTGCCCAATAAAGCTCATTTGATGAAAGAAGACTCAGCTATTTAAAAAAGTAAATAATTAAACAAAAACAGGGAGAAACAATACAAGCTAGAGAAATACAGTGCCAAAAGGGGAGAAGAGAAGGAAATACAGTGGAACATTGGATTACGAGCATAATTCGTTCCGGAAGTGGGCTCGTGTTCCAAAACACTCGTAAACCAAATCATAATTTTCCCATAAGAAATAATGAAAACTCAAATTATTCGTTCCACAGCCTCAAAAATTAAATACATAAAAATAATTAATACAATCTATAAAATGAAAATAAAACAAATTAATCTGCACTTTACCTTTAAAAAAAAGTACAAAAAATCCAGACAGATAAGTGTTTCCGTTGGTGTGCGCAGGCGCCGTGTGTGTGTGTGTGTGTGGAGCCCCTTCCCTCTCCTCGTTTTACACAGTAATACTTCTCCTCCCTCTCCCCACCTTGCTTTTTAAGTTTCACAACACACACACACACACACACACACAACGGAGACACCGTTTTAACAGGAAAAAAAGAAATCTCTCTGAGACTGGCATAGGCGCATACTAACTGAATCACTTATTAAGCTGCACAACAAACACAAACACAGCGAAAACACCGTTTTAATGGGAAAAAAAAGAAATCTCTTTGAGACTGGCGTGAGCTCATACTAAGGGAATCACTGCGGTAAAGTAAAAAAAAAAAAAAAAAAGGAACCAGCACTTTACCTTTGAAAACAATCGTGACAGAGCAGAGTTTCTGTGTGTTTGTGAAGCCGGGGAGGGGGTGAAAAGGCGAGAGAGCGTCTGTGCGTGTGTCAGGGTGTTTGCGTGTGTGTGTGTGTGTGTGTGTCGGTGTCAAATTACGCGCACGCACACACATAAGAGACGCTGAAAGTATTCCGCAGCGCAAGAGTGACGCTCGGTGTCAAAATAAGAGTCGCATGCATGATGCATGATACTCGGCGCTCGTAAACTAATACTTGCTCGGTTTCAGATTCAAAATTTATTAAAAACTCTGTTCGGTTTGCAGAACACTCGTAAACCACGTTACTCGCAATCCGAGGTTCCACTGTTCATGAAAATAACATTAGAGAAGGAGGAGGCAAAAAGAAGAGAGAGAGAGAGACAGAGACATCCAAATCAATTAAGATCAATAAAGATGAAGGAGAGAGATGCAGAGACAAGATACAAAAAAAGAGGAAAGTAAATATAGTGATGAAGACAAACAGTAAAATGCATTAAAAGGATCGGAAGGAGAAAAACAACATCATGCAGTAGTGAGGATTTCATAAACTTTTTTAAATAACAAAATCATAAATATTAGGCAAAAAATTCAGGTTTTGAAACCACACAATTTAAGTAATACAGATAAACTAACCACATCACATCAGAACTTAAAATACTTTACTCCCCTTGAAGCGAGAGAACTCATCTCTTCTTCAAAATCGTCAACCTGTATATTAGATCCTATACCGACACATTTTCTCAAACAGATAGTACCAGCAATAAAAGAACCCCCGTTGAAAGTAATTAACTGTTCACTCAGCAGTGGGTATGTTCCAAATCCTTTAAATTAGCAGTTATTAAACCTTGACCCCTGTCAGCTTTCTAATTACAGGCCGATATCAAACCTTCCCTTTATCTCCAAGATTTTGGAAAAGGTAGTATCACAGCAGCTATGTTCATATCTACACAGAAATAGTATAAATTAATTGTATCAGTCAGGATTTAGGCCTCTTCACAGCACAGAGACAACACTTGTTAAAGTAGTAAATGACCTCCTATTGGCCTCTGATCAGGGTTGCGTCACTATACTTGTGTTACTGGACCTCAGTGCAGCTTTTGACACCATTGATCATAGTATTCTCCTTCACAGATTAGAAAATGTAGTAGGAATTAAGGGAACTGCCCTCTTGTGGCTCAAATCCTATTTGACTGATCGTTATCAGTTTGTAGATTTAGATGGTGACCATTCCTCATGTTCTCAAGTGGAGTTTGGTGTTCCACAGGGTTCAGTTTTAGGCCCACTGCTTTTTTCCCTTTACATGCTTCCTCTGGGCAACATAATTCGTAAACATGGTATTGGTTTTCATTGTTTTGCTGATGACACACAATTATTTGTCTCAGCAAAACTAGATGAGAAAAACCAGTTTGCTAAAATTGAGCAATGTGTGCAGGAGATAAGAGATTGGATGTGAATTAATTTTCATCTGCTTAATCCTGGTAAGACAGAAGTTCTAGTCATAGGACCACAAGCAGCTAGAAGTAAGCTTTCTGATCACACTGTAACTTTAGATAGCCTTTCTGTTCCATCAAGTGCAACAGTAAAAGACCTTGGTGTGATCATAGATTCCAGTCTTTCATTTGAAGCACATGTAAATAATATTACCAGGATAGCTTTCTTTCACCTTAGAAATATTGCCAAGGTAAGAAATATATTGTCACTAAATGATGCAGAAAAACTAGTTCATGCTTTTATCACCTCTAGGTTGGACTACTGTAACGCCTTACTGTCTGGTTGTTCAACTAGGTGTATAAACAAGCTTCAGTTATTACAGAATGCAGCAGCGAGAGTCCTCACTAAAACCAGAAGGTACAAGCAGATCACTGCTATATTATCTACACTGCATTGGCTCCATGTAAAATTTCGCATCGATTTTAAGATACTACTTTTGAAGTATAAAGCGCTAAATGATCTCGCGCCGCAGTATCTGAGTGAACTGCTAGTGTCTTACGATCTGCCACACCTATTTTGATCAAAAAATGCAGCCTGCCTGTCAGTACCATGTATTATTAAAACTACAGCAGGGGGCGGAGCTTTTTCTTACAAAGCCCCAAAGTTATGGAATAGTCTTCTTATTAATGTTCGGGACTCAGACACAGTCTCAGTGTTTAAGTCTGGGCTAAAAACCTGTTTATTTAGCCAAGCATTTTTGTAAATAGATTTGCCTTAGGTAAAGGAGCAGATCTGTGGGACTCATGGACGTAAAGTATTCTGGTGAACTAGTATGTTTAGATGCTGTCTTCCCCACTCTCATTAATTTTGTTGACGGTGAGGTGATTGGTTGCTTTACATCTCAGGGAGCCCTCATGTCTGTGTTTTCTTCTGGCACTCCCTTTTAGTTATGCTGTTATAGTTAGCACTGCCGGAGTCCCTGCTTGCACTTTGCACTAAATATACATTCAGTTTATACATGTTTGACTGTGACCATACCTAACTGCCATCTCTACTTATTTTCTGCTCTCTCCTCTTCTGCTCTCTTCTCTCTCTCTCCTGCTTCTGGTTGGAGATCTCGTCGCATGGATGCCCCGTGTGGTCTGCCTGAGATGCGCGTGGTGGCTGGGGATGATTTCCACGAAGACTGTCCTGTCCTCGACTGATGCAGACAGCGGTTCTCTGGGGACCTGTGACTTCAGTCATTCGATAGCTCAGGACTGAAATTTCCTACAGTCTACCTGAGCCTCCAGGAACAAACTGGACTCCATTTAATTTAAACACATCTCCTGTTATACTGAACTTCCAGTCTTGCACAGTATTATGCTGATCAATCCCTGCTATCCGTTATCACCCAGATGAGGATGGGTTCCCTGTTGAATCTGGTTCTTCTCAAGGTTTCTTCCTATTACCATCTCAGGGAGTTTTTCCTTGCCACCGTCGCCCTCGGCTTGCTCATCAGGGACAATCTTATCATTTTGATTCATACACATTCACATTTCATACAAACTTACTTCTTTTGATTGTGTAAAGCTGCTTTGCGACAATGTCAATTGTTTAAAGCACTATATAAATAAAATAAAATTGAATTGAATTGAAAAAGAAGTCAAGTAGCAGGAGAAATACGTAAAATGCAAAGCATTAACGGGACAGAAGAAGACAGACAGAGTGAAGTAGAGTAAGACAAAGACTGGAAGGCAAGGATAAAGATAAGAGGTAATTATTTTAATAAGTATTATTTGGTATTATTTGTGTCACTCCATTGACCTGTCATGGGTTTTCTTACTTTAGTGAAACAACATAGAAGACAGTGGCAATCGTCAACTATTAGTCTGCTGATCATGATGAAATACAAATGTATCTGTATCAGATATGTAAAGTGACAATGAGTTACATTCTATTTGTAGAAAATTGTTTGTGCATTAGATAACCTGTTAATGTTTTGTTGCTGTTGTTTTTCTATAGGGCTGTTCTAGACCTCTGGATAAGATTGCTATAGGATGACGAGTGAAGGGAAGTTTAAGGTATGACTTTTAAAAAAGCACTGAATGCAGAGAGCTCCATATCCATGTTCGCCTTGAGCCCTTGAATTGCTAAATCCTCCACTGAGTAAATCAGTGTGTAATTAGGACCCACTCATAAAGCAGGTCACACTTTAGATTTAATAATATTCTTTAGATTAAATCTAAGAAATGTATTCACAATTCCACTGTCTGAAGTTACCTCAGATTGCTATCTTGTCTCAATTAATGTGTGTCATAGTAATAATGTACGCTTAACGCCGCACTACCATATTAAACGTACATTCACATCAACTAGGGTTAGGGGTTAGGTTTAGGGGAAATGACCGTGGCTACAGGGTCCTGCACGGGCCCCAAGTAGGGTTATGGTTAGGGAAAAGGGTTAGGGGTATTGACAGATAGGGGTAACGATCCCGGGACAGGGTTCAAGGCAGGGTACTTTGGGGGTAGGGTGGGTTGGGGGTTTTAGGGTAGGAAAACTCGGGTCCATGCAGGCCTGAACCAACGTTATGCACGGGCCTACCACGACAAAATCAGTTCCAGACCCCTCCAATCACCCCAGTTCACACTGAAACACATCCCTCCCCTTGGTTACACTATGAGCTCTTTCTTAGCAAGTCATTAGCGCTACGTTTCGGATTTTCTCATCCTTCATCAAACACTGACTTGCTTTTATATACCTCATTTTATTTAGAAGGGTTAGGCTTAGGGTTAGGATTTAGGGTTAGGGTCAGGTTAGGGTAAAAAGACGTAGCTCCAGGATGAACCGAGAGACTACGTGGTGCACGGGCCAGCAACTCAGGCCTCATCTCCAGCGCTCTCCATACTAACGATTGACAGATATGACGCCTGATAGATTAAAGAAGGCTAACGATCGTGTTATGGGCTAGGGTTAGGGTTAGGGTTAGGTTTTTTGTAAGTTTTCCGTGGTTCCAGAATTCCACACGGAACCCAAGTGGGGTTATGGTTAGGGGAACGGGGAATTAGGGGTAGACAATTGGGGCAACGAACTCGGGGCAGAGTCCAAGGCAGGGAAACTTTGGGGATAGGGTAGGATTGTGGGTAGGATAGGGAAACCTGGGTCCATGCAGGCCCAGAACCAACGTTGTGCACGGGCCTACCACGATTTCATCAGTCCCAAATCACTTAAATCTCCCCTGTAGATCTGAAAAACATCCCTCCCCTTGGTAAACACTTTGAGCTCTTTATTGCAAGTCTATTTGGCGCTACGTTTCGGTTTTTCTGAACCTTCATCAGGCATAGACTTGCATGAAATAAGGAAATTTGGCCTCACATTGGAGTACTTGTATTCAATTACCCTCTCTTATATGATTTCTCCTGGCTGTCTGGATGCTAGAATGGTGAAAATAGTGGTAAATAACCTTTTGGAGTTTTAAGCTCCGCCCCCAATTTGCATGAAAAATACCCTTTATTTAACAACCAAGGAAAAATAAGTATTCGCCTTTTTCCTTTTTAATTATTTATCCCTTTAATTTTTAGCTTCAGGATAAATAAGTGCACCAGGTAAGTATTTAATAAAATCTGATTGATTTTTCCCATGGAATATTTTCCTTGTTTAAGGTTATTTTTTTTTTACCTTTTCTCAGGAATTCCAGGTAAGTACAGCAGGTACGTATTTTTCTTTCAATTAATTATGGTTCTTTTCTTGATATTAATGGCCCATGTCTCCTAGGGTTAGGGTTAGGGTTAGGTTTTTGAAGTTATATGTTTAAAATTGGTCCACCTTGTGGGTTAAGTGCACTGGCAACAGTGTGCATTTCCTGGTTCCCCAGACATGATGAAGTTAAAAAATCAGGATATCAAACTGTAAAAAGTAAAGGATAAAATTAAAAGACAAAAATATCTAAAATATTAAAATAATAAACATACCTAAATATATAAATAATCAATAAATTATGTTAAATAAAAGATTACATAGAAAAAGAAAGAATTAAAAATAGGAAGATAATGGGGGGGGGGGGGAGGGCGGTTAATAAATAATACATTAGGGTTAGGAGGGGAAAGGGTTATAATTAATAGGGAATAATTAACATTAGGGTCAGGAGGGAATAGGGTTAAGCACACGTACAGTGACGGTTATGGTTAGGGTCAGGGGGGGGGATTAGGGTTAGGGTCAGGGTTAGGGTTAGAATATATTATTTTTAAAGAAAAACCCAAGTCGGTAATAGTGCACGGGCTCAACCAAGAATCTCCGCTTAGCCCTCCCTTTCCCATCTATAAGTCTCATAAAAGATTTCTAGATAAGAGGGAAAAAATTCCAACCTTATTTTTCTCTCCTTCCCTTTTACAGAAAGGGACCCCAGGATCCCCCCCCCCCCCTCCCCGGACACATGAAACCGGATCTCCAGAAAGACAACTAAAAGTAAGTATATATCTTAAGAAAAAAAGAAAGAGAGAAAAAATGGGAGGGGGGAAGGTTTAAAGCAGGGTTAAAGTAAAATAGGGGTAGAAAAAAAGAGGGGAGGAGGAATTTAGGGTTAGGGCCAAGAAAAGGGGCGGGGTTTAAATTAAGGGCAAGAGAAGAGGTGGGGTTATGGTTAGGAGCCAGGAAGGGGCAAGGTTATGGTTAGGAGCCAGGAAAGGGCAGGGT
>JAAGKR010003237.1:0-36813 GCA_011419295.1 Clarias macrocephalus
GGTTGAAATTTATTCGTAGAAATAACTTTAAAACAAACTATACACTTTAGAAACTTAAGCCTTAGACTTTGTTCTAAGTTTAAGATTGTCCACCTCTTAAAAAGCAAATTTGAAATTAAAATTAAATTAAATTTACATGCTACATCGCAACCTCAAACATTTCGAAACAGGTGTTAAGTTCCAAATTTAGAATCACAGTCTAAGATTCTAAAATCTTAGAAACATAGGTTAAGTATTAAACCATGCAAATTTTAAAAAGCTAAAGTTGAACTTTATAGCTTAGAAGCCCATGTTACTGTATGTTTGAACTTTAAACCCTAGAAACAGAAGCTAAGATGGACCAAAATTTTACTTTGAAACGCAGGATAACACGCTACATATGAGGTTTCAACTTTAGAAGCAAATGTTAAGCTTGAACCTTAAACCTTAGAAGCACACGGTAAAGTTGAACTTTAAACCTTAAACATAGCCTACATTTGAACGATGGGGAACTCTTAAGAAACGCTTGAAATTTACATCTTAGAACCATGCTTTTAGCACTGTGCTTAAAATTCACATTTTTAGCACAGGCTAAGGTTGAACTTAAAGCTTAAAAACATCGACTACGTTTGAACTTTAAATCTTCACTTAAACTTTAAATTTAATTTGAACTCAGGCTATGCTTGAACTTTAAACCTTACAAAAACAGTCTAATATCAAACTTAAAATCTTAGAAGCAGAGGAGCACATGCTAAGGTTGAACTTTATAGCCTAGTAGCTCATGCTATGTTTGAACATTAAAGCTTAAAAACATAGACTACATCTGAACTTTAAACCTTTAGAAATATAGACTGGATTGTTACTTTACACCCTAGAAATACAGTCTAAAATGAAACTTTAATCCTTAGAATAATAGATTAAGAATTAAACCTCAGAAGCACAAGTTGAAATGTATAGGTTAGAAGCTCATGCTATGTTTGAACATTAAAGCTTAAAAACACAGACTATATTTGAACTTCACACCTTAGAAACTTAGACAAAATTTGAACTTTAAAACATAGAAACACAGGTTATGTTTGAACTTTAAACTTTAAAAAACACAGTTTAAGATCAAGGATTAAACCATTGATGCATAGGATAAGTATCAAACATCAGAAACACATGCTAAGATTCAAATTTAGAGCTCAGAAGCACTGGCTAAGCTTGAACTTTAAACCTTAAAATTGAACTTTAGTAGCTTAGAAGCACAGCCCGTGGTTAAAGGTCAGACTTTAAAAACATGCATATCTTCTGCTTTATTAATGCAGGCCGAATGATGTTAGCGTCATGCCTTAGTGATTATTTTTAATGCCTCATAATGTTACATATTGTATTATGTTTATTTCCACGCTTCCTGTCACTCCAGACGGGGCAAAAGAAAGCTGGAAGCGAGACAGACAGACAGAAACCGAGACGGTCACCGGGTTCTTTAGCATCATGTATTAGGTATTTTCTCGCCTGTCCTGTTGCCGGGTCTGAGTGACCTCCCGCTGCGGGTTCAAACTTTGATAAACACCGGGGTATTTATGAGACGTTACAGTAGGGCCTCATATTTAGGAAGCAGCGGGTGAATCATGGTGTCAGCACCCTTTAAATAACACCGCCGCTTCTGATGCATGGTAATGTATGAACTCGGCACAGGGTCACAAGTTTACATAAGCGACACGTGGATAGGTGCGCTCGACAAATCCCCTGGCTTATTCTGGGGGGGGGGGGTTGCACTGAAATGCTTCGTCCATGTTGTCATAAAGGGGCCGAGTAGAAAAACAAGCCTGTGAAGCCCTGTCTGGTCTTAAGTGCCTTGACATCGTGCTTATCCCAAAACACATGCAAGCTTAGACAAACAACGCTCGGGAAGTGAACTGGCTTTGAAAACCATGCCTTGCATAAGTATTTGCCCCCCCCCTCCCCCCCACACGCACTTTGTACTGGAACTAACAAACACACACTTCACTGAGGTTTAAGTAAGGTTACCGGATATCCAAGGGACGACACCGAAGGTCAAAAAGGAGGACAAAGGTGGACAAAGAAACACAGTGTGTCAAAGAAAATTTTTCCGGTTGAAAAAAATGCAGTGACTTTCGCAGACGAGGCAGATGTTCTCACCATGTTTCGGTGTTTTTTTTTTTCGCTTTTAACATGTCGTTCTTAACCGGTGGTACCTTTGTTTGCGACGGACGGTTACGGATCAGAAACCACAAAACACTTTGCTCCACTTTCGGTGCGTCCAACACTAAATGATTTGCATTTTCTCTGACTGCTGTTTCTCTGGTCGCCCGACGTTGGCATCTTAAACGAAAACAAAAACAGAGCACAAAAATGCCGACTTGCACGTTGGCGTGTTTATTTATCAAAACAGGGTCACACTTATTACCGTATTGAACGCCGTGCAGTCGAGCCCCTAATTTGCTCTTTACGATTAAAAGTCCAAGTCAGTGAAAGCCGGACATTTTCACATTTCTGGTCAATGCATGCCAGATGGAGGACATTTCCTCCTTTTGTCGGACTTCTGGTTACCCTAGGTCATGGATACGCATAAAAGTGTGGGAGCCGAAAACGATTGAAGCATTCACCGTCTCTCCTGGGAATAAAACCCCTAAATAAATGTTACAAGCTGGACAGAGTTCACCCGAGTGCAGTTGTTATAGCGTCCCGTGATCTCAGCATTGATACACCTGTTCCTGGAAGAACATATAACAAACACCATCAAGAGCGAGAGTCAAGTGAGGCCTAGAGTAACTCTCAGCATGATCCCAGCACCAGCACCAGCACCACCATGCAGCACTGCAGGGAAAGGAAAGGGGAAAGGGTTTAACACTGCGGTGCACTGTATCGCCCGAGTCCATGGGTGGTCTTCAAGTCAGCGAATGACTCCAAGTGTCAAAGGCAAAAGTGCAAGCGGCAAACCCGAACCTGGTTTTTTTTTTTTTTTTTTGGTTGTTGTTTTGGTGAGCCACAGATGAAATCGTAAACCCCGCTTCTGAGAAAAGAAAATTGGTCAAGGCGTCCAGATTCTTATCTATTGAAAGAGATAGAATCAGAAAAGCCTCGGTGCTGGGAAGGAGTGGGTTGTGTACAGTGCACTAATTGTCACTTTGAATAATGAGAACGTGTGTTTATCTCGGAGGCGATCTTAACTCTGCACATTCTTTAAGAGTTCTCTCTCTCGCCCACAAACACTTCAAAGGACGACCTTTGACCTAGCCTGATTTCCATGCACTTTGCATTAATACTCCATCGCTATCGCGTATGCAAAACGCACACACACACACACACACACACACACACACACACACACACACACACACACACTGCTCTTGTTTCAGGCCTGCTTTGGAGCTGTGATTGAATGTGTGGGTGTGTTCCCTGAGTCGGCTGCAGGAAGCTCCTGGCCAGTTTGAGATTCAGGCTTGATAAGTGGCGCCAGCAGTGATCTCACCATCTCTGGCTGTGGCCCATTTCTCTCTCTCTCTCTCTATCTCGCTCTCGCTCTCTCACACACACACACACTTAAACTCGCTCCACCTTTCCAGTCCCCATCAAGCTGGCCATGCTCCAAAAATGTCAAATATTTCCCTTAAACTGAACGAACCAGTAAACAGGCAGGCTGGGCGCCTACTGGAGCTCGAAACTCAAAGCTCGGCCTCGTCGTCCAGAGGCCCGGGGGAAGGTTGTGCAAACACACACTGGTTATAAGCTCTTAAATTTTAAGGGTGACACGTAAATTTATGACTAATTGGAAAACATAATTCTACTACAGCTGTTACTCAGCAAGTGAAGGTGTTGATTCTGTCTGCTGCAAGACATCTTGATTTAAAGTTCTATTGTTTGTGACATGTAACCCACAGCAGAAGCTGGGGTCAGGACACGGGGTCAGACAGGACACAGCGCCCCTGGAGCAGACAGGGTTAAGGGGCCTCGCTGGTGGGATCAACAGCGGCAGCTTGGCGGTGCTGGGGCTCGAAACAACCCCCCGACGTTCCAGTCAGTAACCCAGAGACGTAACCGTATATATGTATATCAGTTTCTGTAGTAACAATTCACTCATAAGGAGTTGCACAAGACAAAAAAAATGAATAAAGATTTACAATAGAAAAAAATTGCTATTCAGTGAAGGCTTCTATCATTTATTAATAATTCTATCATTTATTTATATGAGGCATCATTTATTTAAGATTTATAAAAGACAACTTCGGTCAGTATCAGGGTTTGGAAAAATCTTCTGCCGCAGGGAAATTCATCGAAATTGCATTTTGCGTTTTTTTTTTGTTACATGAGAAGTTGGATTTGGTTCTACGTATTAGCTACAAGAGAGAGAGAGAGAGAGAGAGAGAGAGAGAGATGAAGAAAGTTATTGTTAAAACTACTTTAACAAAAGGGCGTTCAAGTCAAACCGGGACTTCCGATTGGCCTGAAAAATTGTATAACGTTATTCCTCTATATAATCCCCTGCTACACTAATGTACTTATCTCAGTGTTTCACTAGTGCTTGGATACCATCAAGGTTGAAACGCCGGCCTCCCAGGAACTCCTTCAATGACCCAAACATGTGGAAATGGCTTGGAGTGAGGTCAGGACTGTACTGGCGATGTGACAATAACTCCCAGCAGAGTGCCTGAAATGTGCAACTGGTGTTGGTGAATGATTGTGTGTACAGTTCCAACAGACAGATTCTTCTGTTCAGCAAGTTCGCGCCAATTATTCGTCAATCTTCAGGGATCAGGTGTTCCGCCTTGGCCAGAACTGTCATTCACAGACGTACGGCCTTCTTCAAAACCATTTCGCACCATTTAAATGTTTTACTGCTGCTAAGCATCTCGTCACCTTTATTCACCAGAAGTCCTGCTTGGGTCTGAACGCCGCCTGTGTATCAATTATTGACCATTAACCATGGTGCTTTCTTCCCTACATGAACATTAAACACAATATGTTGAATGTAAAGCCTCTCCAATCTCTTCTCCACTGGGATGAGTTTGCTCACTCCTAGCCACGATCTGTTTTAAAGTTAAGGCCTGGTGCCGGTGCAGCCGCTCCCCGAGGTCCAGACCCGTCTGCGGCGTGTGTTGAGAGAGAATTTATTCCTTTTCACGTCTCATACCCGGAGCTGAGGTTTACAGGGAGCAGGGTGGCCAGACTTTTCAGTCCGCTCACACAGTCTGAAAAGAACTCTTCTCCATGCCCGTCGCTCTTATGCTTCTCTCTCTCTCTCTCTCTCTCTCTCTCTCTCTCTGTGGAATTCTAATTAGACATGTAGTTCACTACTAATACCATCTGCAACTGAAGAGAAAGTGGATCAGCAAACACATCGAGTCTGACTTGAGCTGTCATCTGCTGCTCGGCACATTGGCAATGAAAGAGGATTAGACGTGCAAGTGTTTACACGCCAAACTCAGATGATAGCAGGTGAAGATAACGTATGGCGCGTTCTGTGTGTTTACGTAATGAACGGATAACGAGGCTTATTTTGAAACAATCACACACACACACACACACACACACACACACACACACACACACACATGCTGGTTTGCTCACTTTTCAAGTCTACAGTAACAACACACACATAGTACTGTACAAGGAAAACACAACCTGTGTCTGTTTAGTGCTCAGAATCCCCCTATCTGTATCGGTATTCAGATTTAAACTTAAGTCAAATTAAGATTAAAGTGGGCGTGGCCTAAACACAAACGTTTGTTTGTTACTTCTTTCTTTTTTTTTTTAAAGTTTTTGCAATTTTTTTTTTTTTTTAAATTCAGAATCACTTCACACTTTTACATTTAGAGGGGTGAGTCAAAAATTATCCGCACTCCACTTATATGAAAACTTCTGTTATCCGGACGCATGTCCACGTCCACGGCTGATGACAAACGGCCACACGCTTCTGCTCACACTGCTGACGCTTCACTAAAGCGTCCTTTCTATAGTTCTGATCTCACTTCACCGGACTTTCACCTGTGTGGTTCCCTGAATGCCGCCCTACGAGGATGAGGACACGAAGACAGCGGCGCATTCGTGGCTTGCAGCTCAGCCTAAAACAGGGAACACAAAAGTTGTTTGACAGAGGGACAAAATGTATTGAAAAGCAAGGAGTTGTATTTGTCTTTTGATCTAAATTCTACAGCCAGAGTGCGGATCATTTTTGACTCCCTCGTATTTAGGTAAACTTGAAACCATTAAATGCTCTAAAATTTACATTTAAAGTAAAGAAAATGTATATTAATAATACCACAGCTTTTTTTTAGAAAATACAAACCACACGCATCTTACACATAGTGTTTGCAAAATACTCTTGTTTTGCGAGATTTTTGCTGCTTCTTCTTTTGAATTTATGGCTGGTTAGCGCAATACTGCCACCTACTGCACTGGAGTGTGGAGTACATGATTGACAGTAAAAAAAAAATTAATTATCATTCATTATAATTTCATGTATAATTGTTTTTTTTATAGTAAAAAAAAATGCTATGTATAAGTAGTGCTGTCAGTTCATAAAAAAATTTATCATCATAGTCATAGACAGTGATGAATCACAATTAGTTAAATACATTTTAAAATACTCAGATTTACTTGTATTATATACATTGCAACCTTGGATTACGAGCATAATTCGTTCCAGAAGCAGGCTCGTATTTCAAAACACTCATAAATAAAAGCGAATTTCATCATAAGAAATAATGGAACCTAAGATTATTCGTTCCACAGCCCAAAAAAATAAATACATAAAAATACTTATTAACCTGAACTTTACCTTTGAAAAGAATCGCGACAAAGCAGTGTCTCCGTTGAGAGTGTGTGTGTGTTTGTATCAAGGCGAGAGGAGGGTAAGGATAACATGCATGCACACACACACACACACACACACAAAGTGCAGGCTGACAGATAGTGAGAGAGAGAAAGTCTCTAAGGAGACTTGATTTTGCTTTACACGCGCATGCACGTGTTTTATATATATAATGTTAAATTAAGATCTCTCGAATGGGACCGGCACTGAGGATCAAGGTTCGAGCCCTGCTGTCAGTGGGTTTCCCACATTTCCACCAACAACAAGGCTCAAACCTGGATCTTGAGATGCAAAAACCATCAACCCAGGGCCTTACCCACCTGAGCCACCACTAACACAGCTTACAGTTAATGTATTCCTGTAAAAAGAGTTTCCCCTTGAAGGTAGCCTGAGCACACAGTTTTGGTTTTATCCAAACATTCATCAAGAATGCTTTTTATAATGAAACTTGCCATTCAGCACACCTGGTGATGTTTCTTTATTCATCTCATAATCCACATTAAATGTGCCATTATCATACAAGCGGTAACCGCGCTGCGATTATGGAAAGCCATTGGCGTCAAAATTGCTCACATGATTAATTTGCGTTCAAATTTCTAGATTAATCAAATTTTTAGATCAAACTTCTATCCAAACTTCCATCTGGAAGCTTTTTTATAATAAAGCGTGCGGTTTAGCACACCTGCTGATGTTTCCTCATTCATCTTATAATCCACGGTAAACGTGCCATGATCACACAAGCGGTAACCGTGCTGCGATTATGGAAAGCCATTGGCGTCAAAATTGGTCACATGATTCATTTGCGTTCAAATTTCTAGATTAATCAAATTTTTAGATCAAACTTCTATCCAAACTTCCATCTGGAAGCTTTTTTATAATAAAGCGTGCGGTTTAGCACACCTGCTGATGTTTCCTCATTCATCTTATAATCCACGGTAAACGTGCCATGATCACACAAGCGGTAACCGTGCTGCGATTATGGAAAGCCATTGGCGTCAAAATTGGTCACATGATTCATTTGCGTTCAAATTTCTAGATTAATCAAATTTTTAGATCAAACTTCTATCCAAACTTCCATCTGGAAGCTTTTTTATAATAAAGCGTGCGGTTTAGCACACCTGCTGATGTTTCCTCATTCATCTTATAATCCACGGTAAACGTGCCATGATCACACAAGCGGTAACCGTGCTGCGATTATGGAAAGCCATTGGCGTCAAAATTGGTCACATGATTCATTTGCGTTCAAATTTCTAGATTAATCAAATTTTTAGATCAAACTTCTATCCAAACTTCCATCTGGAAGCTTTTTTATAATAAAGCGTGCGGTTTAGCACACCTGCTGATGTTTCCTCATTCATCTTATAATCCACGGTAAACGTGCCATGATCACACAAGCGGTAACCGTGCTGCGATTATGGAAAGCCATTGGCGTCAAAATTGGTCACATGATTCATTTGCGTTCAAATTTCTAGATTAATCAAATTTTTAGATCAAACTTCTATCCAAACTTCCATCTGGAAGCTTTTTTATAATAAAGCGTGCGGTTTAGCACACCTGCTGATGTTTCCTCATTCATCTTATAATCCACGGTAAACGTGCCATGATCACACAAGCGGTAACCGCGCTGCGATTATGGAAAGCCATTGGCGTCAAAATTGGTCACATGATTCATTTGCGTTCAAATTTCTAGATTAATCGCAGGCGTTTACAGGTTAATATTGACAGCGCAAATGTCCAACAATCAAATAAAATCAATAATACACAAGGCTTCTCACTAGAAAGCACTAAGCGTTCCTTAGCCTCAGCTACATCGCTCGAGTTTTATATTGGTCTTAACCAAAGACATGTGCACATTCATGTCATTAAGTGCAGTCTTTGTATCTGTATCTAACTTCCTGCTCGTAAAATTTCCTTGTTCTTGTCCCACAGGAGCCCAGTCCAGACGCACTCCAGTCACGTCTAATCTCACCCAGATGCCCCGTGAACCTTAATGGCAAGCCTTCTTTTTGTCTTTGAAAACATATCCATTAAAATCACATTATCTGTGCGTTATAAATAATGTATTTGTATTCAGGTACATCCTTAGTATGTACAAATTGATCAGCTACAACACATGCAGAATCATTTGCGTTTTTGCGGCGTGTTTTTCCAGTATGTGGAAATGTTTAGGATAAATATAAAACTCAAAAAATGTTTGAAACCCCATTGTTTGTTTTTTCCTTTCCTTTGCTTTAAAAGTTTGATACTTTCAGACTTTTGAATATCGTGTAGGATAATGAAAATTTCTTTCTTTTCTTTATTTTTCTTATTTTATCGTTTCTCGGAAAATGTTCTAAAACTGTTATCGATGGATCGTTCTGCACTCAGGGGGCATTTACTAAGCTTCCATCCAATGACATGCTTCTCATAATGTATAAGTCCCTCCCATTTGACAGTTTTAAACCAATTTGGCAAGGATGTGTCTTATCTTAAAACCTACTGGCTGAAAGTCAAGCTCCCAGACACGTCCCACCCTGACTTCCTGTTTCAAAGAATAACATCATGAAGTCAGCTTATAGGCATTTTAACTCATGTTCATGTTTTAGAGGATTGAACAACGCTGGTCTTGGACAAATGTCTATAAAATAATGCAGGCTGGAACTCTAAAATTATATGAATAGACTTCAGTTTTGTAGTCATGATGTATTAGATGTGATTTTCCACAATTACAGGTTCTTAGTGTGTGTCTGTGTGGGAGAGAGAGAGAACTGGGAAAAAATGGACCATCGAGCTTGGACACTTTGCTGCTACATCGTCATTCAGTCTTGCCACGCTAGTGTTAATGGTGTAAGTGTGATGGAAGAGTAACTGGCGCTAGCTGGCTCTGGCTCGGTTTGTCTCATATCCTCACACCGGGTGATTCACCGGATTCAACTCATGCGCCCTTTTCATCTGTGATTTACCCTTTTCACTTTTCGCATGTGTCCACCCTGGATAGAAATATCCAGCAAAAATGTTATAAAAGGAATAAAAAGCAACAGGATGTGCTGTTACAGGAAAAGAGATTACACTTCTATATCACAGCAGTTTGCCAAAAGTTGCAATTTAAAAATGGCATTTTTTCTTCACGTACAGTTACATTAAAAATGCTTATCTGATACCTTTTATGAAATGTTTGCTCTTGATATTACGTATTGCTAATACTTGAAGTACATAAGACTGTCCCACAGCTTTACTTTTTAAGTTCCGTAACTGGAGACTCCTTCCAAAAAATTGTTAGAGGACGTGGAGGTGGTGGACAGTCCTGTAAATCTCATAACTTTCTCCTTATGACTTTCTCTTTAGGTCCATCCACGTGTCATCTAGCACTTTGGGTGATGGATGGAGATACATCGATTGTTTCTGTGACAGTTACTTAAGGGGTCGGGCTGCCAACTCGACACCTGATTGTTATTCATACACTATGGGCAATTTTGAATGCCAGTTAGCCTTACTTATATGTCTTTGGACTGTAAGAGGAAAACTGCGTATGCAGAGGAAACGCACCATGGGCATGATATTGCATATTCACACAGACCCGTGGTGGGAATCGAACCCCGAGCTTTGAGCTGCAACACCTGAGTTGGGAATTGAACACCGACCCTTGAGGTGCAAGACCCGAGGTGGGAATCGAACCCCAACCATGGAGGTGGAAGACCTGAGGTAGGAATAGAACCCCGACCCTGGAGGTGCAAGACCCGAAACAGGAATCAAACCCCGACCCTGGAGGAGCAAGACCTAATCGAACCCCAACCCTAGGAGCAAGACCCGAGGCGGGAATTGAACCCCAACCCTGGAGGTATAAGACCTGAGGTGGGAATTGGACCCCGACCCTGGAGGTACAAGATTTGAGGTGGGAATCGAACCCCAACCCTGGAGGTGCAAGACTTCATTGAACCCCAACCCTAGGAGCAAGACCCAAAGCAGGAATTGAACCCCAACCCTGGAGGTATAAGACCTGAGGTGGGAATTGAACCCCGACCCTGCAGGTGCAAGACTCGAGGTGGGAATCGAACCCCAACCCTTGAGGTGCAAGACCTAATCAAACCCCGAGTCTGGAGGAGCAATACCAGAGGCAGGAATTAAACCCCAACCCTAAACGTGTAAGACCCAATGTGAATCGAACCCCGACCCTGGAGGTGCAATGCAACCCAGGAGGAGCAAGGTGACAGTGCCAACCACTAAGCCACTGTGCCACTCCAGTTTAGGAGAGCCTCAGCTAACTAACTGTTCCCGAGGTGAATACCAAGCAGTGTAAAATGGAAAGTTAGTGCCATATCTAGAGTGGAAGTTAGAATCTCTTGTACCACACACCAAGTAGTACCTTGATCAGGGGTTAGAGAGGGATTTGGGTTTTAGCCTAACGTTAGAAACTAGTTAGCTTTGTAAATCACATTAGCCGTGAACAAAGCAATGACATTAGTCATGAATCTCTCCGGGCATTGGCGGAAGCCCACCTTCACGTTAACTAGCAACAATAAAAAAGTGAAACACAAAACATACGGTTCAGAGCTAATTCAGAACAACCTCAGAACAAAAACAAAGGGTCTTGGCAGGCAGCTGCTCTCCCCTCTTTCCGGTACTAAGTATGACGACTGAATCTTTTAATCCTACGCAGTACCGGACCAGGCTGGCCTACTTTCAGCTATGGTTGTTGCTATAGAAACGATAACATATTAAAATTAGTACATTTCTATATTGTATTCATTTGAGATTTGCTTTACAGTCAAAACTCCTATCCAAGCTGCTGGTCTGACCAATCTGAATAAGAATTCTTATTCTAATTTTAGAGTTCACATGGGAATGTTCATCTCTCGCACTACAACCTCTGCTCCAGTCAATACCCTGTGGCGCCATACACACGCACCCCCATCGCTCAGGCCCTGACACACTGATCTGCCAACCTGTTGCAGCGTAGAAAGAAAAAATGGATGTACAAGCAAGAAGAAGGTCACGTTGGCCTTTTGACAGCTTTGTGTCTCCGAAGGTTTCGAGCTCGGCATGGGGAGGTGTGTCTGTGTGTAACATTAGAGTTTAACTTCTTTACAGAGTGGCCATTCTATCCTTCTGGTCAATACTGTCTTTCACTAGTGGATGGGGACCGCAGAAGGAGAAGCAGGGACGAGCTAAGTGGCATTTTCCACCATTTCAATCAGGTCCAACCAAAATATGCTGATGTCGTTTGGAGTGTTGTAGTACGAGTACTACGAAATATGTTTTTATTCTAGTAATCATGTACAGAATGTCCACCTAAAGAGATAACAGGGAGACAAAGGCATGAGGGATTTCGGGGGAAAGTCTAGTAGGTGGTAATGTAAGGATGAGTCTGAAAATCGATATTCATGTATAAATCTGTGTCTGTCGTTGAAACAGAAGTTTTGCACTTTATTGTCCTTATACTCAAACAACAAATCCTAATTTTCGATGTTCACTTTGCTCAAAAAAACATGTGCATTTACAGAAACATCATTGCACGGAACATCTGTAGACCAACTGGGGATCATGGAGGCCAATCGTGAACATTATATCTATTCCCATTTGAGTGTATATGTGCTGTATAGTATGGTACTAAATATCATGCTTCAAGAAGGATGTTCACCCATAAGTATTTTTACTACTATATACCATAGTTTACTATATAGTATGTAATATACCAGAGTATTACTGGAGTACTTCAGACATTACCTATTACATAGAGTATGAGGGTAGGTACTGTAGCGGGTACTTCTGCAGATACCACAGTAATACTATGTTATGTACCACAATACTTTGTTGGACATCACGGAAGGTACTATGGCACTTCAATGGGCACTGTAGTAGTACCATAGTACTGTATGTACCACTGTACTTTGGTGACTATCAGGGTGTTCACTGTGGCACTTCAGTGGGCACTGTGGTGGTACTATGTGTGTACCATGGTAGTACTATGGTGTGTACTTTTCACAATACTTAAAAGGTATTATGGCACCTCAGTGGGTACTGTAGTAGTACTATAGTTTATACCACCATACTTTGGTGAATACCATGGTACAGTGCATACTGTGGCACTTCAGTGGGCACTGTGTTAGTACTACGGTGTGTTTCACAATACTTTTGTGAATACTGTGGAAGGTTCTATGTCATGTCAGTTGGTACTGTAGTAGTATTATGGTATGTACTGTACCAGCATACTTTGGTGAATACGTACTATGGCATATAATAATGTGGGCACTGGTACTATGGCATGTACCCTAATACTTTGATGAATACCATTAAGGGTACTATGGCACTTCAGTGAATACTGCAGTAGTATTATGGTACGTACCACCATACCCTGGCGAATACCAGGGTAGGTACCATGGCACCTAATTGGGAACCGTGGTAGTACTATGGAGAATACCACAATAACTTAGCTTGGTACTTATGGGATACCACAGTGGCTACCAAAGTTCAACAGGTATATAATATAATATATGGTAGTTATTAGATAGTACTGGTATGGTACATAAAATATATATTTTCGAACATATCCTCGTACATATTCCATAGTACCAGCCTATGGTAAATTGTAGAAGATACCATACTATACTACATGTACGAAAGTATGTACCCTGATAAAAGCGTATACCAGCAAATACTGTACTACATTTCATGGTAACATTTCTAATGGGGCGGATTGTAAATAGGACTCCTGGGAAGGGCAAAACTCCTGTCTTTATGTCTGACTGATAGAAACGATCAGCACAGGGGGGACCTACACAACATTACTCAGGCGTCACATAATCACATGATTTGCTTTGGAGGGAAACTCGTCAGGGAAGCCTTCTTCTGGAGCATTTAGATCAGGGTGTGAAAAATTCATTTTCGGTATCATTACTCTTAGTCCATTGATATTGAAAAATATCACTCCTGTCAAAACTTATTTGAAAGATAATTTTTTTTAATCCTGTTTACACATCATTCGCACATTTTGTCAGTAGCTGGGTTTATGCACTGCAAAAAAATTTTGCAGCCTTGCACCTCCAGGTTGCAGGTTCGATTCCCGGCCAGGTTCGATTCCCGTCTCTGTGTGCTTGGAGTTTGCATGTTCTCTCCTTGCTCGGTGGGTTTCCTCCGGTTTCCTCCCACAGTCCAAAGACGTGTAGGTTAGGTTAATTGGCATTCCCAAATTGGCCGTAGTGTGTGAATGAGTGTGTGTATGTGTGTGTGCCCTGCGATGGATTGGCACCCTGTCCGAGGTGTACCCCGCCTTGTGCTTCAGGCCCCCTGTGACCCTGAATACAGGATTAAGCGGAATAGATGATGAGTGAGTGAGTGAGAGTGAGTAGATTTGACAAAAAATAATATTCACTTGCTAAGATATTTTCTTCATGGTGGACCTGAGTTTGTTGCTCCATATTTCTTTCTATGTTTGGTTCAACGCTTTCTGGTAGCCGCACAGTGGCGTAGTGGTTAGCACCGTGGCCTCGACGGTCGAGGTTCGAGAGTCCGATTCCTGCCTCGGATCTGTGAGCGTGGAGTTTTTATGATTGATCTCCCTGTGCTTGGTGGGTTTCCTCAGAGTATTCTGGTTTCCTCCCACAGTCCAAAGACAAGCAATCCTTTAGTCTAATTGGCCTTCTCAGATTCCTTGTAGTGTGTGAATGAGTGTGTGTGTGTGTGTGTGCCCTGTTATGGATTGGCACCCTGTCCAAGGTGTACCCCGTCTTGTGCCACCCCCACCCCCGTCTCCCCCCCCCCCCACCCCCCCATGTCCCTCTACAGGAGCGGTTGTATAGAAAATAAATGAATGCATCAATGGTTTCTGAAATAAACTGCTAGGAAACTAGCACTTTTTAAAATCATAAAAATGAAACCTGATACACTGAAAAGAATGAAAAACAAGGTCACGTAGGTATAAAGGTTGCGGTTTACATTGCAGATGTAAAAACGAGCCGCGCAGCCATTCAAACAGCCGTAACAAAGACTGGGTTTCTTTGCATCCCGAGGAGATATAGAGTGAAATCTATATGCCTCTGACATCATTGTCCAGATGCCCGAAACTGTCTCGTCTTGCTCAGGAGAGGCATGAAAAATACATGCCTGGTGTACAGCTCCTTCCTTCCTTCTTTCTTCTCTCTCTCTCTCTCTCTCTCTCTCTCTCTGTGGTATGATTGAATCAGTGCGATGGTACCGATCTCAATGATGTATGATGCCTGCATGTAGACTCTGCCACGAGGACACTGTGACCTACTTACACACATGCGCACTTGGTGAACGGTCTGGTGTACGGCTACATTCTAGTCCAAAGAAATGTGATTATAGAAAAAATATTATATATATATATATATATATATATATATATATATATATATATATATATACAGTATGTGCATACAGTATTACTGTCATCCAGGACTGTTTTCTATATTTTCACTAATGTAGGCATAAACATAGAGTAATTCAATCGTATGGCTTTGTTTTTTTACGTTTCCAAGCCAAGTATAAATATAGACCATTCCATAAAGAGGACTGTGCACGACCTGAGCCTTAAAAAAAAATCACAAGGTTTTTCTATAACAGCCCTTCCCTGTTAATACACAGTTATTTTAAAGGTACATGAAGTCACGCGGCCTGGTATTCATCCCGTCCAGGAGATTTCGAGCTAAATGAAAGTGCTATTAAGTAAACAGCTTGTCAGCTTGTCTCCATAAGGGAGAATATTCAATTAGAAATGATCAATGCGTATCCACGATGATTTGAAAGGACAGCAGTCACACTGCATGCCAGAAACTGTCTGTAAAAAGAAAAAAAGAAAAAGGCTTACACGTGTCGCATGCTACTGGTGTCCCTTCAGAAATCTACTGTACTGTATGTACGGGATTCATACTAAAGCCTCCGACATTCTGTATATGCGTGCGGATGCAGGATTTTGCAAGTGCTTATTTGTTCCTGTGTGCCACAATAATGTGTCGAAGCTTACAGCTCTAAGGCTGAAAAAAAAAAAATCGCAGAATCTCGCAGGATGTGAGATGCAAAGTGTTTCTTCACACGGTAACAGCTGAAGGCGCTGAAGGCAACGTTGCACAATATCACAGCATTACACAACCCCCTTCCCATCATTTATGCAGAAGTGATAACAAATACGTACTCGAACACACACACACACACACACACACACGCTGCATGAATATGTGTGGCATCACTGAGCGATATAGCTGTGTACCAAATAAGCAGGCGGTTAGGAGGGGAGGAATTTAACATTGCTTCAGAGAGGCCACAGACAGGAGGACATGACGGTGCTCTGTGGGTAACAATGAGACCTTAGTGGACAGCAGACAGAAGGCAAGAAAGAATGAAAGGGACAGAGATTTAATTGTACAGGGAATAAGAGCTGTGAGATTGAGATCTCGCAGTAGAGCTCTGCACTCAATGACCACTTTAATAGATACGCCTGGCCTTTCCTGGTCCTTTTATGAGATACACCTACAATATAACTACCATTTTACTGACTCTGGCTCATCTTATCTACGTGTTAGTCCGCATCGCTGAAAAGGGCCCACGACAGGATCACCAAGCAGATAGCGTTCGGACTGTCTGCAGCACACCTGTGAAATGAGTCTGCGCTCCCCGTAAACTTTATTACACTTTTATGGGAAGGGCCTCCTTTGCTCTCAAAACAATTGAATTCATCAATTCTCCATGACACGGATTCCATAAGCTGTTGGGAAAAAACAAACAAAAAAAAAACCCATGTTGAGTTTCTACCCCGTGTTGACATGATTGCATCATGCAGCTCCTGCGGAATTTTCAGTCGCACTTTCATGCTCTCAGTCTCCTGTTCTAACACATCCCAAAGGTGTGCTGATCTGACGACTGGGAAGGCCACTGAGAAACACTGAACTTATGGCCATGTGTATGAAAAGAGTGTGAGATGACATTTGCTTTGTGGCAAGATGCATTTTCGTCCTGAAAGATACGTAAGTTGTGGTCTTGAATGGATGCACATTGTCAGGAACAATACGACACAGCTGACTAATTAAATGCATGAAGGAGAATGTGTAAAGGCTTTCCTCATAAAGTGTTTAATGAAAGTACGTAGGTGGTGCTGATCTGAGGGTATCCTCATCAGCACCACATTTTAATATGCATAAAAATATATTCAAGTTTTAATATCACTGCTCACCACTTTTGTTTCGGCAAATCTTTTTTCACACAATACTATACTGCACTATTCCATACTACATTGCATTATACTATACTGCAGTATACTACATTATAATGCACTATTCCATAATACACTGTTCTGTACTACACTACACTAGTCTATACTGTATAAGCTTAGTGTTTATACTATACTTCACTACACTACATGAAAAAATAGTATACTATGCTGTACTGCAGTATTCTATGCTACATTACACAATACTATGCAATACTATAGTATTCTATTATATTCTACATTATACTGTACTTTTACTATTCTATACTATATTGAAATTATACTACATTATACTATACTTCACAGTTCTATCCTGTGTTTCACTATACTACACTACAATGAACTAAACAATAATATACTATACTCTTCTGCTATACTTATATAATTCTAATGTAATTACTATCATATACTAGTCTATCCTATCCTACACTGTACTATACTGTACTGAACTGTTCAATACTATTTTGCATTGCATTGCACTGCACTGGACTATACCATTCTATACCATAGCATACCATATCATATCATACTATACCTTACTATATCAACATTATGCGACATTACACTACTTTATACTAATCTATACTATACTGTACTTTACTATTCCATATTATTCTATACTATACTGCATCACACTATACTATACTATACTATACTATACTGTGCTATGCTATGCTATGCTATACTATAGCACATTGCACAGTACCACTCTATGCTATGGTGCATCATATACATTATACTGTACTATACCATAAAGTTTTACACATATATAACACTAATCTACACTACATTACATTATTTTACACTGCACTATATTATTCTATACCTGCCCACACAATCCTATACCACATTGCAGTAAACCACTTAGTGATATACTATACTATACTATATTATACTATACTATGCTACACTATACTGCACTATACTATACTACTGCACTGAACCACACACGATACCACAACATACAACACTTTACTATACTATGCTATACTATCCCCAAGTTTGACAATCAAAATTGCAAACCTGCATTGTAGCAAATATTGATTTTCAAAAACTTGTAAATCAAAAAGTTCAGTCTTACAAATGGCAGAGAAAATGTGCAAATATTGCAGAAATAAAATAAAAAAACATGCTAAATAAAAACAATAACAACTGTGTGACAGTCATAACATGCATGTTTGTAGTTTTTTTATTTGTTTGTTTACGAATAACTTAGTGTTTGTTGGTGAGGCCTGAGAAAAGACAAAATCTGGGTATCATGCATGAAACCTTCAGCCCACACGTCTCCCTGTTCCCACTGATACAGTTACATACATATACGATTGGACCCATGTATAAGCTCGTGTGGTTTTCCTTCCTCTCGATTGGTCGCTTTCAGGTGTCAATCAAACCCCTTTAACATTCGCATTCCATGTGTAGGGGGCGGGGCTGACGTTTCGGTAAGGAAAAAAAAACTAACACAGACGCCATTTTGAATCCTGTATGCACGTAGACTTGTGTTGTTTCCGTTCTCCCACCCGTATTCCTCCGCATCCCTCCTCCTCCTCCTTTTGCAGTGGTAGGCTTGGACCAATCCGGAAGCGCGTCGGTGATTAGTCTTGGCCAATCGCAAATCAGGAGGCGGGGTTTCTATGGAATACGGGTGCACGTATTCCCTGACTGAGGAGAGTGAAGATGGTTTAGTGGAGAGACTTTGATGCGGGAATTTTTGTTCTTTTCTGTGAAGCAAGTCGCGTTGAAAGTCATACCGAGGGACGTACGGGGAGACGCTTGTGGAGTTCTCTGAGGGGGTTTTGAGAGGAATTTGGTTGTTATAGTGTGCGGGGTTTCTTTTTTTGGGGGGGGAATATTTGGACATGGCAGCTCGTGCATTTGGTCGGGGCGCGAGACACTTTTATTGAGGGTTGTTAGCTAGCGAGCTAGCCGAGACTCGGGGTTTTAACGTAAACGCTGAAAAGTTGGATTTTACAGACTGGAAAAATCGTCAAACATCTATTTTTCCGAAGGCTTGGTTTACCATCGACGACAAAACGCAGTTTTTGGATGTCTAAATGCGGTTTGGAAGATAAATCCTGTCTCCTCGCTGTTTTTCCCCCCTTTCCCTTCTTATGGACCGGGTTGCTATGGATGATTTACTCAAGTGGACACCTTAAGACTAAAATTTTTATTGTATAGTTTTTTCTATATAACCCGATATTATGGACTATATACATTTTAGGATTAACTTTAGGAAACTGGATATCATCGCAAACATTTATTTATGAACTTGTAACTTGAGAAGAAAGAAAGAAAGAAAGAAAGAGGACAAAAATTAGCTTCAAACTATCATTTAAAAAGAAGAAACTAATGAAATAGATGTTGTTTTTATTATGTTGTTAATAATAGGATGTTGTTAAGTATCATGAATTTAGTCAGGTGGAAACGGTTCTCTTTGAGAAATGGATGGGACAGACTCATTCATGTCCAAGTCTAGTCACCACTTTTTAAACAAACAAACATTTATTATTATTTTTACATTACTTATAAAGTTATTATAAAGATTGAGATTAATCCTGAACTGAAGAAAACAAACCAAATAAGGATGTTTTTTATTTGTTGTATGGACTGTATTATATCTCACATATCTCAGATCAGTGAAGCTGAAGATGCTTTCGTGAAGATCCTTGACATCACTGGCGCTTCATGAACATTTGGAAGAAAATACTCAAAACAGAGAAAGAGACAGGTCCATCTTCATCGTTATCGTAAGCAGCAGCAGCAGCAGCATCATCATCATTGGTGCATGATTTGTTTCGGATTTAATCCTGAACTGAGGACTAGACCATCAGCCTGAAGATGGGATCTGCGACCAAACTTGCGTTTGCCGTGTTCCTCATCTCCTGCTCATCAGGTGGGTGTATAAATCAATAACATGTAAATAAAAAACATAGAATATATTTTCATGGATGTATATTCTGATGGACTGCAGTGTGCACGCGACATACAGTCCACGATCAGTCGAATTTTAAGCAGCACATTTCACACTTCTTGAATCATACACTGCTAGAATATTTCGACCTTTGTTATAACAACGAGAGATTTCTTCTTGATGGTAAATGCATTCGTTGGCATGAAACCAACCTTTTCTGTCATTGCTTTTGTCGTTATCTGATCACCAGCTGCACGCTCACATCAGTAACATTGATCTGTAATGTATAAAAGATTTTTATACAAACCTGCAGTTTTGCATCAGTTTTTGTTAAACGCAAGTCATGAAAGTATGTTTAACCTTTGTGGACTGCTTTGGATATAAGGAGAAGAAGAAAAGGGCTTCAACTTTACACCTGGTGCTTGGCCCCCTAATAACCCAGTGCATGTGTTCGACTGTACGTGAGCCTGTTCGACTTTCCAGAAAAACCATAACGATTTTGATCAGATGTTCAGACAGACACCTGTTGTCTGTCTGAAAAATATTCACCTCTACAAACTTGTACTCTGAATTGTAATCAAATAATGTCATCAATCATTTGTTTTTTCCCCCCTTTTTGTTCAATTATTAAAAGTAGTCTGTTAAATGTTCACAAAAACTTGCATTCCAATACTACATGGCAATGTTTCCCTGTTTTGTCGGTTTTGCGCCCGCTTTCATATGTCTAGAAACATACCAAGACATTTACGTTGTGCAAAGTTAAGCAAGACAATGCACTTGTTTTAGATCAAAGCCTGATTAAGTACATTACTGACGCATGGCACAACTACGGACAACCTGCTGGCCTACAAATACTCACACCTCACGATCCACTCTGGCCAATCACCGACTGCCTTACGTTTCGTCAGAAAAGGAACGGTTAGCGATGTCGTTCTGTCGGATTAAAATGCAGTGGTTTTAATGATGTTATGCATGATGGGGCGGGGGAGAAATGCAAGAAAATGCATGGAAATATCCACATCTGTCATTTGGATTATAAAAAAAACTAACACTCAGACGTGTAATTTTTATTCAAACTTTTCTAGAAACTTTTAAATGACGCAAACTGCATCGCATTTCAGAACTAATGATTATGTAAAAGTGTCACATTGAGCCACAACAAGCTACAATTGCTGATTGACCCCAAAGGATTCTGTATCAGTTATGACCAAGAAATGTGCGATATGTACATATTTAATGAAAATTAACCAAAAAATAGTTTTTTTTATTCAATTGAATAAATATTTATTTGTATAGCACTTTTAACAATAGCGATTGTCTAAAAGCAGCCTTACAGAATCAAAAATTGATGCAAAGAAGTTAGAAAAATGTGAGGGAATGGGTATAACTATATATAATGTATAAAACACACATTTTTGTCCCTGGGTGGGTAACTGCTGCAGGAAGATAATGCACTTTATTTAATTTAAAACCTTGCTAGTAGCTGTGCAAATTTCACTCCTGGTTTTCAACCCATAAGAAAAACTTTGACATTTAACAATCAATAAGCGATTAATCCTTAATAATTAACGATTACCAGCTCACATTTTTTCCACCGTTTAAGTTTTATTTAAACACAATCCCCATGTACTGATTTATTTGTAGCGCACGCCACCATGTCAACCCTGACCCTCTCTAACGCATGAACACACAGACCTGTCTGGCCCTTCATGCGCACACACTGCCTGTGCACATGAACGTTCTCGAACATGCAACAGTTTATGCAGTTTTGTGTCGGAGCCCTCAGTAAAAATAAACATGGGGGAAGAGGAAGTCGAGTCAAGTTAACAAGGCTAGCTAAGCTAACGCTCGATTACAGCTGGGCTGTCATGGTTACACCACAAACCTTATCAATGAATACATTTTTAATCAGTTAAATTCTTAACGACAATTAACTTATTAAGGATTAGGCATTAATATATTTTCTAGTTAGCATTAAAAACATCTACGCGTGTGATTTTTATGGCCGCTATGTAAAACCTGATGCGCATAAACAAAGCTCAGTGTAATGAGTGATTAATAACTATTAAGGAGGTTTCTAATTTCAGTGTTTAATTAAGGTGAGTGAGTGTTAATGCGCTACTATGATGTGTAACATCAACAGTACTGTAGTCATTGTGCTTATACATCAATCACAACCACATTTGCATTACAGCATTGGGCAGACATTTTACATTTTTATCTCGTCATACACATACAGGGTTACGGGCCTCGACTTGAGGGTCCAAAAGTGGCAGTAGAGGTGGTAGTGGAATTTGAGCCTAGGTCATTCTGATCGGTAGCCCAATGCCTTAATGACTGAGCTACCCCTGCTCCTACCATTCCTACTCATTTCTGTTCATCTGTAATGTTGCACACACTCATCTGTTAAATTTGCCTGCATCATTCACGTCACCGCGAACACACGTCTTGGTTCTTGATCTCAATTGGAACCAAGACTGATGTGCGTCAATAAACTAATCTCGCATCTGGACTCGCACCGAGCCAGGGACGTGTTGGAAGTCTGTGAGATCTGTAGTCTAGGGTTTTGTCTTCGTAGGGCTAGGGGTGTAGACAAGTTCCCCGCACTTGCAACTTCGTTGTATCCATTCAGCTGAGACATATTTGGCATCCAAATTTCCCTTCTTCACTTGTGCACTTGTCTTGTGTAATGATTCGTCTCAATTAGATTTTTGTATTTGCCTTTAATAACAGTAGCTCATAATGGTTTGTGTTACTGTAAAATTGTGACGTGTGTGTGTGTGTATGTGAGGCCAACATCTGGATCCCTAGCATCCCTGGAAGCTGTTACTTCACAAAGAGATCAGAAACATTTTACCAGAGATACAGAAGTCTAGACGTTCAAGACCAAGAGATATCAATCGACTCCTGATGCTTTTTTAAAAAATAATAAAAAATTTTTTTTAAATGCTTATCGTGCTTTAAATTGCAAGCTTTTAAAACCTGATCGGTAGTAAGGCTTGCGTACGCCGTGTTACATCTGATGATAAGGAAACTCATTTTCCGGGGTCAACAGGTTGATCTCAAACACGGCGTTGATAACGCTCCAGTGCGTTTTTACTCTCAGGGTGTGCAGCGTGTTGTTCATCCGGCCCTCCCAGAGTGTGAGAGAGACAAAGAGAAAGACATGTGTGTCGTCGTATCTGTGGAGTTGGAGCAATGCCCAGAACAAGGTTAATTACACTTTCACTCTTCTGATAGAGAGAGAGAGAGAAAGAGAGAGGGAGAGGACGGGATTAGATAGTGACAGAAGAAGCCGATTTACAGAAGAGATGTTTACAGGACACACAGGAACATGTGCTTTTATTGTATTGTATTGCGCATTGCATTGTATTTGTTTACTTACTTATATATTTGGATCCTGCCTCAGAGTGCGATTGCATGCATGTATTGCATGTATCTATGTGTGGTTGTGTTTTTACAAAGGATATGTAACATGAGGTGAAGGTCTTTCAAGAAACATGCAGCGACTCATAAAGCTTAACCTCAGACCGAGCTCAGGTCAGTACACAGAGACTCGATTTGAGCATCCGGAAAGAAATGGTATGATCGTACGTGACCGTGAGAGCTTGATCGCTCTCTCAACGCAGATTAGCAGAGCTCCTCTGTGTTGATCTTAAATAACTGGGGTTGCTGTTAGTGCAACGAGTATCATCCTCTTTTTAATGTAAGCCCACAGAGCTTCCTCAGGCACATGCCAAGGTTAAGAGAGCTCAGAAAATCCCAGATCTCACAGAAAAGCTTCTAAGGTTCTAAGGGTTATCGTCGGTGTACAGATGACCTTATCGTAACAATTTGAAAAATGTTCAAAGTCTATTCAAAGAAAATATAAAGTCAGTTAAGTTTTTTTTTTAAGGTTGTTGTGATTATTATAATGACTTTATGCACTGCCTGGCTAAAAAACAAAAAAATCACACTAACTTGTCATTCAGTCATCTTTATTACGTCACACCAGTGTGGTATCCAGTTCGTCTGTGAAAATGATTCCTCATTCTCCCAGATTGTGCCACTCTTTCACAATCTTGAATCCTGGAACAAACCCTGTGGCATCAGGAAATAAATTTTTTTTTAAAACTCCATAGATGTGATAACCTGGTCATTCATTACATTCAGGTCATCAGCTGACTTCTTTTTAGTGCCGTATAATGTTGCTGAGCCTAGACCTGAGCAATTTAAGAAACCCCAGATCATAATACCGCCTCCAGAGGTTTGTACAGTAGGCACTATGCATGGTGGGTGCATCGATTCATGTGCTTCATTTCTTACCATGACACGCCCATCACTCTGGAATAGACCCAATCTGGACGTTTTGCTCGAAAGTCCAATCTTTATGCTCCCTAGATTAGTCTCACTAACAAAAGGTTTTCATGTGGGTTTTTTCATGTCTGCACAGCTGTTTAGTCCCAGTCCTGTGAGTTCTCATGATGTTGTGTGTGTCTTACTTTCAGTGTTAAACATGGCTCTAATCAGAGATATCACATAGCTTGATCTGCTTGGTGGCTTAATTAAAGAAGCCACAAAGACATGAAGGATTTCTAGAATTTGTTCCTTCACTTTCATTCGGATGCAAGTTTTAATTTATTATAATTTTTTGTTACTTATTTTATAAAATTTTTTTATTTAATGTTTTTGTTTTTTTGTTAGTTTTTTTAAATCATGCTGAAAAATTAATTCTGTAGTAATGAGTGAATGTTTCTGCTTTGCTTGCGACAAAATAAGATGTGTAGAAAGCGTTAAGCCATGCGTGTAACTTGTATCGGAGTTTTTGTAGGATAGGTTTCAGCCTCAACAACAGAAACTCCCAACATCCTCGTCTCGGGCGGCGTGTTATGCCATGTCGCATTGGACGTAGACAGCAGCGCGTACTTTCACTTCCTTCTTCTTCCTGTTTGACAGCAGGCTTCGACTTTTCTGACAAACCAATTGGACAAACTGTCGTCTGTAGTATCGGGGTGATTAGTGAACGGGTGACAGGGTGAAGAAGGTCCACGTGGGGCTGCTGGTTCTGGTTCCTGTAAACCACCACCACCACTCTTACCCTTTTGCCCGGCCCCCACTTTTTGAATTCCTGTGCTAAGAGCAGGAGCCCCAAAGGAGCAGAGCGTCACTCGGCAGCTGTAAGAGGGGATAAAACAGATGCAGTGCTAACGCGCTCTCTCTCTCTCTCTCTCACACACTCGTCTCCAGCCTTTCCGGCTCCACTCTGTCCAGGGCAGAGGGGTAAAGCGCAGGCATGTGCCTATATTAAATTCTCCTAAACGCTTCATTTTTAAAAAAAAATTTCACCTACCAGGTTTAGAATATTATGGTCTATATTTTGTAATGGATAATCAATGCTTAAAATTAGCGTGCTTAAAAATAATGACCAGGCTGCTAGATCTTTTAAAGAGCATCATTAAAGGTAGAGCGAAAAAGCTAAAGTTTGAGAGCTGACAGGATCACTGTTAGATATCAGCTCAGCCGTGACGTACTTATGTATTATGTCGTGATGGGTATGTATGGGATTTTACCACGTTCACGATGTAAACTTGTCGTGGCAGCGTGCACAAATCCACGCTTTGTAAAAAATCGTGTCTCGTTCTCACCACCGTTTCAGCACTGCGGCCTGGGGCCTTTTCACACCTGGAAAGATCACAGAGCCGATCTGCAGAATCTCACAAGTGTGATTTTTGTGTGTGTGTGTGTGTGTGTGTGTGTGTGTATATAGTGTGTGTGTGGGAGAGAGAAAAAAGAGCGAAGTTGTTGGTGTGAAAGGAAGCAGACCAGCCTGCCAGCGCCAGCGTATTCCTCATGTGTTTGTGTTGGCAGCCTTTGCCTGTGTGTGTGGGCGTGCGTATATTCAAGGGTCCGGAACAGCGCATTCGGAGGCACTCGAGGACGGCGTTAGAGGAAAGAGGGGAAAAAAAAATAACACTGCGGTGATTACAGAGCAGGAGCCGGGAGCGAGGCCACGCTGTTCAGAGGACACACAAGCTTTAACAGGATAATCACAGGCTCCGAGACGCTTCACGTTGGAGAGATGTGTCCGTTTTTATCAAGACTATTATTATGTGTTAGCGTTTGCCGGTTTGGATTCGATGCTCCTGTCATACACGTCGTCTCAGCCGTGTTGAAACAGAGTCACGCTCTGTGTGTTGTAGAATTCTCAGGTCTGATTAGCTGTAGTCTGAGGGCGTTTCCACATTAGAAGGAGCGATCGCCCCCCTCACTCCCTCCACGCGCCCTTGTTGGCCATTATTATTGTTGTTGTTGTTATTATTCTTGGCTCTGTTCTCAGGTACACTTGCATATTTACGCTCTCCAATACAGCAGGTGGCACCTAATTGGCTTGTGAGACGCAATCAAACACAAGAGGAGCAGAATGAGGAAGTTAACCTTCGCACCTACGTCAGTCTTTGAGTTATAAAACAGCGATCTACTTCCGTGATCGGGTATGACTGGCTTACGTACTCATTTCGTTCAGTGTCTGAGCCCATCTCTTCAAGCGGGCATGGGCACGGTTCCCGAGCGTGGGGCCATCATGTTCTCACTGATCAAAATGAACCAAGCTTCGAGTGGTGGGTTCTCTGGAACGATCCCGGGGCCCTAATGAGAAAATGCCCTAAGACAAATGATCGCTTTGTGTTCATACGCACACAAGAAGAAGAAGAATGTTATCGTTTCCATGGCAACAGCAAATCATCCGTGTGGATTTGCAACTTCACATAAACAGATATTAATTTAAAAAGGTGTGTCGTTGATACGATTTAGATTTCCATGAGATTGATTAAATAATTTGTTTATTTGTTTTTGGGAAGGAGTCTCCAGTGTCTGGGCATCCTCAAACACGGGAGTCTTGTCAAGAGCGAACAGTGTTGTGCATTCTTGCTGACATGACAAGCTGTTTCTTTGCATCACACTTCCCCACCTAATGTTATTTTTTGTTTGTGTTTTTCTTTCCTGTAAGAACATGCCACGGTCTTGTATTCTTTACATAATGCCTCCTTTGAAGTGACAATGAGCAGATACACTGTATGCTAAAAGATTGTCATGTGAAAGTGTTTAGGATTTCTTCTTCTTTTTCCTTTTTTAAATTTGCTCTCCAAGCTGAAATGCCGAACCGAATCAAGTAGATTGTGACTAGATGGGATTTACAGTTGGGTGGGGGGGGGGGGGGGGGGGGGTTTTTTTTTTTTTTTTTTTTTTGGTTACCCTGGATAATCCGACATGATTGAGAAGGTTGGTTAGAGATTAACATGACTATGGTAATATTTCTGTAACGTTCCTGCATTTGTGTAATGGGTTTGCTTATAAAGAAGAAATTTAGCAAAATTAGATTTTAAGCCTGGCTTGATGTAGAAATGTTTACAATTTATTCTATTGTGTTGTTGGAGAATCTTCTAGAATGTTTACCAAGGGTGTTCAAGTCAAACTGGGACTGTTGAAGTGGTGTTGGTGTTGGCACAGACACATGCTTCTCTTCAGTCGTGCATCAAGTTAACGCGTCCGTTAGCTAAGAGGCTCCTCAACGTGCCGTGCTTGATGTCTTCCCTAAAAGTCAATCGGTTTTAAGACCAATGTCATCACAAGTCCCTGTTTGACTCAAACGCTCCTCGCTAGTTCATAAGTTCATAAGACGACTCGGTAATTATTACTACTACAGAAAAAAACCTACAAGATGAATGATGTCTGTTGTAGTGTCTTTAACAAGAATTATTATTCTATTATACAACTCCAAGACAGAACACACAAAAACACGCAAACAAACATCCAGAATTACCTCAGTGACGATCTGGTTTGCTGCGGCAATGCCGATTGCTCTGCGTCTGTTTGATTCTGTTTAATTTCCATCCTAACATGTGACTGATGCTCCACTTCACCCTGACCATAACCTTTTAATAACTTGTCAGCTCGACATTCCATAAAACCGAGCCTTCCTGGCACGATGACCCGATTACCGCGCACGCATCTGAATCTGGGACCGTGTCCTGTATGTCGCGTCACAGCATGAATACAAGCTGTGTCAATAAAAACTTAGAAATTGTGTGTCTGGGAGAGAACGCTCATGTTTTGACTTGACTGAGATTTTGTGGAACAGTGATTGATCAGTCTGACTCGCTTAAACACATTGTTCTGAGTTAGATGTTCAGATGTGAAGCACACACACTTTTTAACATTCGGGTACAGGTTTTGTGAAAAGGAAAAAAAATGTAAACCACAAAATGAATTTCTCAGGATGGAAATAACACCGCTGACACTGAGTGATTAATGCGGTTATGGTTCTGACGCATGTGTGAGAGAGAGAAAGGTATTGAGTGCAATTCCATCGAACATGGCAGGAAGATTAATGGGAGACGTTTTTTTTTTAAATGCGTATTTGCCTAGAATGTAACTGCGAAACAGGTGTATCAGGGCCCTACAGAGTGAGCGTTTTATTTTGCATCTGCGCGCTCGGAGCTCTCGCATCCGCGCCAACAGCGAGAGTGTGAAACGGCTCCCATGGCAACGACGGCAGTTAACGCAAAGTCATTAGATACCTACTCGCTCAGGGGTCGGCAACCTTTATTTTTGGGATGGAGTCTCCAGTGTCGGGGCACCCTCAAACACGGGAGTCTTGTCAAGACCGAACAGCATTGTGCATTTTTGCTGACATGACGAGCTGTTTCTTTGCATCGCACTTCCCCACCTAAGATCCATTTGAGCCGTTTCACACAAAAAAGAAATCACCGGGAACCACAAAACCCTTTTGACATCTAAAATGAAGATAATACTGCATATTTAATTTTTTTTTACCTTTATGCAATGTTTGTAAAAAAAAAAAAAAAAGAAACTATAGCGTGTTGCATTCATGAAATCAGTGAACTGCTACAGAAAAAACGAAATCTTATTTCTCCATGCAACAAAAAAGATTTTGAACGACGCTGGATTGAAGGTTACTTTCAAATAAATACTCAATGTCTAGGAGAGTCCTCCTCGTATTTATGAAATAAAAAGCAGAACATAAATTATCCACTTGTATACACCATTTATCGCGTGTACTGGAGAGTGCAGTCAGCGGTCACCCCAAAAAAAAATTGACCTTGAAAAAAGAATAATATATTTATTATCATTATTATCAGCTACAACATCATTTTAATATAACAAAATAATTAAAACTTTAAATCAAGAAATTTTTTATTATACAGGCTAGTAATCTGTAAAAAAAAATATATATATATAATAATCTCGCTATATCTTTAATCAATTATTATTATTATTATTATCATCATCATCATCATCATCAATAATACGGAGGAAGTGACGTCAGCGCTGGTGACTTTGCAGAGTGTTCCAGAATGGTGGAGTTTTGTTCACCGACATTCACTGCAAACGGCGTAGGGAGCACACTGTGAAGTACACTTTGGAATGGAACGTAGCTCCGGCTCGAAAAGCTCAATAAATCGCATGCCAGCAGGTGTCGCACAGCTAGGATTGTGACGCATATTTTGAGCAACAAAAATTGTAACACATTTTAATCTTCAAATTTGGAATTACATTTGAAAAATAAAAATCAAAAATAAAATACATTTCAATTTAAATTCTTATTATTTATTTTCCAAAGGCACAGGGCGCCGCAGCAGGGGGATGAAAGAGCTACATGCGGCTCTGGAGCCACATGCACATTGCCGACCCCTGAACAAGACGAAAAACATGAACATGTAAAAGCGCTCGCTTTTAAAGTCGAACAAAGAAAGTGTGAGAGAGAGAGCGCTGTCGAGCGGCGCAGCTGTTTCACTTCATCATCTGGAGATTAGAAGTTCACATCACTATGACGCCGGGAGTCAAAAGGCCGATTCACAAGCTGCTTTTCCCTCCCTATGTCTCTGTGTGCTGTCTCAACTCGTAGCAGCTCACGTAACAGAAATGTCCGTCCTGGTGAGGTTTTCACGCGGTTGTGTGAGTGAGATGCCACAGAGGTGTTTACGGTTTATTTATGGTCCAGCTCCAGTGTGCAGATTGACACAGGAAGACTGTCCTTTCCTCATAAAGTGCCGCTCAGCCTTTGACAAAAAGTCGTAGGTGTCGAGTCTGTTCCGTCTTTATTCTCTGTTAGATTGCCACTCAGTCGATGAGTGTAGTGCTGGAAGAGTCTGTGTGTGTGTCTGAGAGAGAGAGAGAGAGAGAGAGAGGGTTGGCGGTGGTAACTGCTGGAGAGGGTGAGATTAATGGCTTAAGGTGTTATGACAGTACAGCGCAAGTGTGAGATCGAGCAGTTAATGGATGACTGTAGTGTGTGACGGAGTAAATGAGACCATTTCCTCTTCACAGAGCCTCGGGTTAAACGTTTAAGGTGCTGGAACTGTGTGTGAAATGTGTCCTTGTGACTGCCGATTGTGTATGTGTGTGACAGAGAGGGAGGGAGTGAGAGAAAATGGAAAGGGATACACACACACGGATGGAGAAAGAAAAATAGAAAGATGAATGCACAAAGTGAGAGAAAAAGCAAAAGAGATACAGAGACTGAAAAAAGAGAGCAACGTACACGTAATGGAGAGACAGAGAAAGACATGGGCAGAAAGAGAGAGAAGGAGACAAGACTGACTCAGAAAGAGTGGGAGAAAAACAAAGAAAGGGAGACACATGGCAAACCGGAGAGGGGGACAAGGAGAAGAATGGAGGAAGAGACAGGGAGATGGTCAGAGGTAGACACTTTCAGAGAGGGAAGAGAGACGGCAAGCCAGAGAGCTGGAGATGGATAAAGAGAAAGAAAGATTTACGGAGAGAAAAGGAAAAAAAAACTGAGAGACGGTCAGAGACAGGCACGCGGCATCATAGAGAAAGGAAGTGCGAAAGAAATACATAGACTCCAAAAGAGGTAGATAAAGGTAGAGGGAGGCAAAGAGAGAGACGCACGTAAGAATTAACAAAAATAATAATAATTTCGCCTCATACACACGGGCCGCTGCTCCGACTAACATTTCTCCTTTTCTAAATGACATTTTAGGACGAAATTTCTTTTAAATTTTCAGGCTTTTTATGAAATATTTCTCTAGTGTTGAATGTGTTTGCTGTCCCGTTTTTAGGTTTTCAAAGTGTTCAAGGATCTTTTTGCCATCAGCTCAAGCCAAATCAAAATATCAGTCTTTTTAACCTTCTCAGGAGGCGAAAGTTTGTCCTTTTTCCGCCCTCATTCGCGGCGAGGTCGAGCGCACTTTCGGTTTTGTATTCAGGTGTTTCTGAACTGGTTCTCCTGAATACTCGAGGGCCAATACTATGTTATAGTGGTGTGTGTGTGTGTGTGTGTGTGTGTGTGTGTGTGTGTGTGTGTGTGTGTGTTTTGTATGTTTTAAAAGTTCTGTGAACTTTTTTTTTTTCGCCCTTACCCCCAGGCTTCTTGCTCAGTTCTGAATGGGGCGGGCTTATTTACGTAAACACTGAAATTGTGTGTTTGGAGGAGGAATGAAATAAAGGGATTTTGAGGTACGAGGGAGAATTTTGGCTGGAGCGTTAACACGCACAATTTAGGCGAGTTCTGAGGCTCTTGGTAACTTAAAATGGTAAAGAAAGTAAAAAAAAAAAACAGTAAAATCTGGGACCTTTAATGGACTTTTCCGCATGACTTAGTAATCAGCGATCACTTGTGACACTGTAAACTTCTTATCTGAATGTAAATTGAATCTAACTGAATCAAACATTGTTCAGAGTCGATCATTAAGAACGTTGTGAGAGTAAAAACATTCAGCTGAAACTTTCCCGGGTTGATGTACAGTGCAGATTCACGATCAAGGTCATCTACATAAAAGCATCCTTTATGTAAGAACGATGCAGCTGAATTTCTGCACCGTTCCCGCGAATGTTCTCATAAAAACACCAATGTTTCAACAAAGAAAAAACCCCGTAGCGTAATAGTATTTCCAAATTCCATAAACGTGAACTGTGCAGATGAATATTTCGTTTTTTAAAAGGTGTCTTCCTGATGCCTAGTTTTGTGATCAGTATCTATGAGTTTGAACTCGCACACAAAAGGATGCGTTAATTCTGCACATTCTAGGCTTAGGCTGCTCTGTCTAGCACTTTTTCTTTTCAGGAAGGCCATCTCCCGTGGTTTTGTGTTTCATTTCTGCTGATTCTCCCAGCTCCTAATGAAGTGGCTGTGCACTTTCAAGCTAGCGCTGTACCAGGACTCACACAGTGCCCACTAAATTATCTTGCTTAACAGTTCAGGTCCTTAACTCCCCCCTCCCTTAACCATGTTTATTTCACGGCAGGCTGCACTAAAACCCGCTTGCGTTTGTTAAAGGGCCGCGCGGCACCACATTCTGCTACGGTACACCGGAGGAATGAATGCTATGTGCAGCTCGAGTGGCTCGAAGGGCAACAAGCAGGAATGTGCAGAGCTATTGAGAGTACAGTAGAGGGGCAGATCTCGAGATGAGGATGAAGGTCAACGTTTAGGTTTGTGGCCCACTGTTGGCACCTAGGATGAAGTACGAGCGTGTTATCTAACGCTGCAGAGTCGCTGCTGTTTTAGCCAAGTGTTTTTTTTTTTTTTTTACATGTGCAGTGTTCAAATGTTTTCCATGTTCAATGTTTTTTTACTGTAGGTACGTGCCGTCGTTTTGAGTGTTTAGATTTTGATCTGTGGAGTTTGGAGTAGATTGTCAGTGTTTAGACTTGGTTACGTGGTGTTGATGTGCAGTATCAGGGTTTAGACATGGTTATGGTGTTCGACGCATTTAGCTGTGAGTGTCTGGTGTTGGTTGGAAGTACCAGTGTTTAGATTTGGTTATGCAAAATTTGGTGTACATTCAGTCTTCAGATTTGGGAATCCTGTGTTTGGTATACAGTATCAGTGTTTAGATTTGGTTATGTAAAGTTTGGTGTACATTCAGTCTTCAGATTTAGGAATCCTGTGTTTGGTTTACAGTATCAGTGTTTAGATTTGGGTCATGGTTCTTGGATTAATGTGTCAGTGTTTGGATTTGGATATGTGGCATTTGGAGTACAGTATTCATATTTAGATATAGGTATCTGGTGTTGGTTTGAGTTATCAGTGTTTAGATTTTGGTATTTGAAGTAGATTGTCAGGGTTTAGACTTGGTCATGTAGTGTTGATGTGGAGTATCAAGGTTTAGACGTGGTTATGGTGTGGCAAACACCAAGCAGCATAACCCAAATCTGAACACTGACACACTGTGCCAAACACCATAACTCGGATCTAAAGACTGATACTGTTCCCCAAACACCATAATTTGGATCTAAACACTGACACACTGTGCCAAACACCAAAACCCAAATCTGAACACTGACAGACTGTACCAAACACCATAACCCAGAACTAAATACTGATAATGTACACCAAATTTTGGCACAGTATATCAGTGGTTAGATTTGGTTATCCTAGTGTACAGTTTCAGTGTTTAGATCTGGGTTATGGTGTTTGGCACAGTGCGTCTGTGTTTAGATTTGGTTATGCAAAGTTTGGTGTAGAGTGTCAGTGTTTAGATTTTGCTTATGGTGTTTGCAGTTATGTGTCAGTGTTCAGACTTGAGTCATGTGGTGTTGGTGTACAGGATTAGTGGTTAGGTTTGGGTATGTGGGCTTTTGTTTTGGCAATACCAGTCTTTAGATTTGTAAAAATAAAAAAAAATAAAAATGAAATAGTGTAAATTGTTAGGTTTGGGTTTGCAGTGTTTTGGAGACAGTACAGTGTCAGTAATTAGCTGCTGTTGATTTCTAGATTTTTGTTAATATCAGTGTTTAGATTTGGGGCATGTGGTGGTGTTTAGAGGTGTCATGGTATAGATCTGGATATCCGTCTGTGGCTGGATTGTCTGTGTGTTCAGATTTAGGTACGTTATATAGTCCGTACTATATCGTTTAAGGTTTGCGTATTTGGTGTCGGTTGTACAGTATCGGTGTTTAGATTTGGGTATTTGGTTTCGGCCATGCACGGTCGGTGTTTGGAGTACGGTTTCACTCGGGTGTTTTGTGGCGGGACAGCTGCCGCTCTGCAGTGTAATTGAAGTGGAGACTGATTGGCTGCGCTGCATTCCAGCCTGGATTAAGAGATCGGATTCTGCGGCCGTGTTCTGCTCTTTACTGGCCCTGTGGAAAGAGTGCTGCCTTTTAACCCCCCCCCCCCCCTTTCTCTCTCTCTCTCCCCCTCTCTGCGAGAATGTGTGTGTAAGTGTTTCTGATTTTCTGAGATTGACAAAAATGAGTGCTTTTCTTATAAATCCCATTTGTTGTTTTTTTTTTTCACTGCGCTCCTTTTGTGAAGGGTTACTGTTGACGAGGTGTCAGTGTCTTGACTCGCATTATCGGATACGACGAGGAGAATATTTTGTTTCAGGATGTGCCCGAATTGAGGCACTCCTCCTGTTCCTATTCCTATCAGGCGGCGTTTCAAAAGTGCATATGCCGTGTTCCTTCAGGGATTGACAGGAACATGCTTATGCGTGTTTTCTTTCTTTCTTTGGTTCATGTCCTCTCATTCAATTAAAGAGCCGCATGGACTTCGTCTGTTTTTTTTTGTTTTGTTTCGGTTTGTTTTTTTGGGGGTTTTTTTCTTTCCCTGAGACGCATTACAGAATCTGACGCGTCAAAGAGACATGTATTTAAAAAAAACGCGGAGTTCTCAAGAAATATTCCCGATTAGGAATGCCAAATATTTTGATTAAGATAAAGTAGGAAATATTTTTCTTCCCTCCATTGTTGTCTTGAATATCCCGTGTTCATTTCGAACAGTCTCTTATCCACAGAGTGGCTTCCATGAGCCATTTGCCGGCCCAGTCTCTCTGGAGCTGCCTGGGTTAAGTGCTTCCCTTGAGGCCACAATAACAGCAGCAGGATGCTATCAATCAGCGTCGAAAAAGTTCATGACTTTCGCTGGGTCTGGGTCAAACTCCTGTGGCTTCAGGACTCCCGCCGTTAAATGCAGTAAAATGCCAGTTATTAACATAGCGCCAGTGCTTTTGGTAGTAAATACGACATTAGTGATGTACGTCTAGTTTTTTCCCGGATGTCTGAACACCCAGACAGCCAGTCGTCTTGGAGGTACAAAATCAGATGTAGGCACAAGTCAAGAGCCGCTTTGTTGTTCAGAGAGGTCAAATAAGCAACCTGGTTCAAGCTGACTGGGAGGCTGAGACGATAAGTCGAGTAGCCGCTCTTTACATCTGTGTTGAGCTGAAAAGCATTGATCCTTGAGTAGTATGGTCTACCGAGGCAGAAGAATCTCACCTCTGTCAGACAAGAACCAATCTGATGGCGTTTCTCGTTACTTAATATTAATGTTAAAAGAAACTGGAAACTAATAAAACATTGCTCACACCCGCCTGTTGATTATTTTCTTATAACTACTGTCGGACATTTCCAGGCAACCGAGCTATAAAAAAAAAACTAGGCGAAATTTGTTTGTTGATTTTCGTGAAGTCTTAAGGCTTCCAAACAGATGCTTTTGTAAGTGCTGCATGCTACATAGACACTTAAACTTATAGACTTTCAAGTTTAAGCAAGTTGAAGAAAAAAAAAAAACCTGGAGCGAATATAACTAGGGTTCACCTGCTTTCTCATCATCTTTGTTCGCTTTCCTCTCGCATCTTTCATTTGAAAAGTTTTTCTCTTCTCTGCCTCTCCTCCGGGTGGTCTCTTTGTAAACATACAGTGCGACTCCGGGCCCGAATGGAGGTCTTTTGTGCATGTTGAATTATTGAGTGTGGTCAAAGATGTCTGTCAGCAGAAACCTTAAACAGTTCGGAGACTCCTCGTCCCCAGCACTCGTCCCCTCTCCAGTCGTCGTCGTAATACAACCCCCACCTCTCGCTCTCCCTTTTCCCTTTCTCCTTTTTCTTCTGTCTCTGTTTCTGTCTGAGACAACACACACCACACACACACACACACACACGGAGACAGACTTTTAAGTCACACATTATCAGCAGTGACGGTTTAAACTGGAGGTGATGTTAAACTGGTGTTTCTCTAACATCGCTGTTAAATTCGAGTCCCTTTTAGACAAGGTGGCACTCAGTGGGCGTCCTGTACTTTTTGTTTTCAGTCGGTGTTTGTGGTGTAATGGCTAAGTCTAATTGGCTTATTTTGGCTTTTTGACTGACAGGAGGCCTGCAATGATGCCAAGCTGTCAGAGAAACGCTGCTTTGTTCCAGCTGCTCTACTCCGCTCAGGCAGACGCTCTCTCTCTCTCTCTCTCTCTCTCTCTCTCTCTCTCTCTCTCTCTCTCTCTCGATGCCAGGACAGCATAATTGGAGCTAACGCAGGTGTAATTCCTCTGTTAGCAGTTTCAATGTCAGCGTTCAGATCAGGCCATCCTAGTGTATAATTTAGGAACAGAACAATCCTGAAGCTACCATGATCGGACTTTGGTTTATTAAAGGAGAGCGCTGTTTTATATGGTTACATTTACATTCACGCATCTACAAAACACCTGGATGTTATAGACGTAATGCTGATTCATTTTGTAATAGTGTGCTGTTTTCAGTTTTTTGAGTTTCGACCTCAAACCCTAGGACATGTACCTGTCATGCCCCCCCACTAACTGCTCGAACTGGTAAGGGGACGTACAACATTAGCACCAAAACGCTATCCGCTCAATACGCATGCGTGAGCTCACAGATGGCCACGATTGATGAGATATTAATGTGTGTATATATACACTCACCTACAGGATTATTAGGAACACCTGTTCAATTTCTCATTAATGCAATTATCTAATCAACCAATCACATGGCAGTTGCTTCAGTGCATTTAGGGGTGTGGTCCTGGTCAAGACAATCTCCAATCTCCTGAACTCCATACTGAATGTCAGAATGGGAAAGAAAGGTGATTTAAGCAATTTTGAGCGTGGCATGGTTGTTGGTGCCAGACAGGCCGGTCTGAGTATTTCACAATCTG